>JAKCPB010000593.1:0-205087 GCA_021442155.1 Cymbidium sinense
AATTTCAAATTTAATAAATTTCATCATCTAATTTATTAAATCAATATTTTATGATTTATATTAATATAGACTATTGGGCACAATACCATAATATACTAAAACATTTCAAAACATCTTATAACATCCAAAAACACATCACTACATGCTAAAATATATGATGCTACATTATACTATAATATATGGTATTTTAATATGATTTAGGGTTAGGGTTTAGAATATTTAAGCCTCTAATAGTCAAGTGAAAGTCTCTTGAAGACATTTTCTTTAGCTACCATAACTATGTTTGGATTAGGACATTCTTTAGGTCTACTCCTAATGACATCTTTATTCATGGTTTAAGGTTTAGGGATAGATTTTAAGGTTAGTTTAGAGTTTAAGGTTTCAAGTTTAGGGTTCATTTAGGGTTTAGGATTTAGGGCTTAGGGTTTGGGGTTTAGGGTTGTAGGTTTTAGGGTTTAGGGTTAATGGTTTTAGGGTTTAGGGTTTAGGGTTTAGGGTTTAGGGTTTAGGGTTTGTTTTAGTTTTTGGGTTTAGGTTTAGGTTTTAGGATTTAGCATTTAAGGTTTTAAGGTTTAGGTTTATTTATAATTTAGGTTTTAGGTTTAGGGTTTAAGTTTTAGTTTAGGGTTTAGGGTTTAAGGTTTTCTTTTAATGAGAATAAATTCATGTTCAACATTTTTACATTTTGATTTCATCAACCAAGAAACACACCAAGTTTTTTAAGACACAAGTGATGACATAGATAAAAAATGAGCACGCATAGAGCAAATCAAAAACCCTAGATAACCAGAACCATCTCTACTGTAAAGACATAGTTCCATAAGTAGTAAATTGGATCGATTGTTCTTCAATTTCTCTAGTTCTCATCAGAACCTCCCTAGCTTCTCTAGTAGTGGATCCACCATCATATCCCTGATCGCTCCCTCTGCCAACACCACAATTGTAACCTCCATCACTCCTCCTGCCTCCATAACCACCATTGCTCTGACCACCACCTTCATATCCAATAGTACCAATAGATCCCCCACCACCACATAACTCCACCTCACCTTCTCCTCCTCGCTAGATTTAGACCCCGTGGATGTTCCCGCCATTCTCCACATTTTAGGGTTTAGGGTTTAGGGTTAGTAGAGGGTTTAGGGTTAGTTTAGATTTAGGTTTTTATTTGGGTTTAGGGTTGTAGGTTTTAGGGTTATTTTATTATTTGGGTTTTAGTTTGGTTGGGTTTAGGGTTTATGGTTTAGGGTTTTAGGTTAGGGTTTAGGTTTAGGGTTTAGGGTTTAGGGGGGTTTAGAGTTTAGGGTTTAGGGTTGTGGTTTAGATTTATTTTTTTTAAATTAAGTAAACCAGGTTTAGGTTTATTTAGTTTATTTTTTATTTATTTGGGTTTTAATTTAGGTTTTATTTAGTTCAATTTATTTATTTTAAGTTTATTTATTTTAGTTTAGATTTTTATTTTAGTTTATATTTTTTTTTATTTTTAGTTTATTTTTAGGTTTTTAGTTTTTAGTTGAGTTTTATTTTATTTTATTTTTTAGGTTTAGGTTTTATTTTTTTTTAGGTTTATTTTTATTTTATTTTTAGGTTTAGGTTTTAATTTTATTTTAGGTTTTAGGGTTTATTTATAGTTTATTTTATTATATTTATGGTTTAGGTTTTATTTAGTTTATTTTAGGTTTAGGTTTAGGTTTTATTTATTTTAGTTTAGTTTATTTTAGTTTAGGTTTAGGTTTAGGTTTATTTTATTTTCTTTATTTTATTTTATTTTAAGTTTAGGTTTTTTTTTTAGATTTAGATTTTATTTTTATTTATTTTAGGTGTATTTTTTAGGTTTAGGTTTTTATTTAGTTTTTATTTTATTTTATTTTAGGTTTATTTTATTTTTTATTTTAGGTTTAGTTTTTATTTTATTTAGGTTTTTTATTTTTTTTTAGTTTAGGTTTTTATTTATTTTATTTTTTAGTTTTTAGTTATTTTATTTTCTTTTAGGTTTAGGTTTAGGTTTTAGTTTATGTTATTATTTTATTTTATTTTTATTTTATTTTGGTTTATTTTTTATTTATTTTATTTTAGGTTTATTTTTTTAGGTTTAGGTTTTAGTTTTGGGGTTTAGGGTTTATTGGTTTTTTTAGGGTTAGGGTTTGGGGTTTAGGGTTTATGGTTTAGGGTTTAGGGTTTAGGGTTTAGGTTTTAGGTTTAGGTTTAAGATTTAGTTTAGGGTTTAGGGTTTAAGGTTTTTTTTAAATAGAGAAGAAATTCATATTCAACATTTCTTCTTTTCGATTTCATCAACCAAGTAGCACCCTAAGTTTTCTAAGATAGAAGCAATGACATAGATAAAAAATGAGCACCCATAGAGCACACAAACCTTAGATAAGTAGAGCCGTCTCTATTGTAAAGACATAGTTTCATAAGCAGTAGATCAGATCGACCATTCTTCAATTTCTCTAGTTCCCATCAGAACCACCCCAGCCTCTCAAGTAGTTGGATCTGCCATCGTATCCCCGATCTCTCCCTCCGCCACCACCACAGTCGTAACCTCCGTCACTCCTCCAGCCTCCATAACCACCACTGCTCTAACCACCACCTCCATATCAACCATCACCTCAAGATTCCCCACCACTGATAACCACCACCTCCGCTTTAGCCTCCACCACCGATCTAAGTTATTGATGGTGATGTTCAGTCAAGGTGCTCATTCTAGGCTTTAGGGTTAGTTTAGTGGGTTTAGGTTTAGTTTAGGGTTTAGGTTTTGGGTTTTAGGTTTAGTTTAGGGTTTAGGGTTTAATGTTTAGGTTTAGGTTTAGTTTTAGGTTTAGGTTTAGGGTTTGGTTTAGGTTTGGGTGGTTTAGGATTTAAGGTTTAGGGTTTTTTTATAAAATTAAGTAAAGCGATAGGTTTAGGTTTATTTAGTTTATTAGTTTATCTTATATTTATTTGAGTTTATTTTAATTTAATTAGTTTTATTTAAGTTTATTTTTATTTTCATTTAGTTTAGTTTATTTATTTTAGGTTTATTTTTTTTTATTTTAGGTTTAGTTTTTTTTTATTTTCATTTTAGGTTTTATTTTTTATTTATTTTTAGGATTTTTTGGGTTTATTTTTAGGTTTAGGTTTTATTTTTTTATTTAGGTTTATTTTATTTTTATTTTAGGTTTATTTTTATTTTATTTAGGTTTTATTTTTTATTTAGTTTAGGTTTTTTTTATTTATTTTATTTTATTTTAGTTTTTTATTTTTATTTTATTTTCTTTAGGTTTAGGTTTAGATTTTAGTTTAGGTTTTATTTTATTTTATTTTATTTTATATTATTGGTTTAGTTTCTTTATTTATTTTATTTTTATTTATTTAGTTTAGGTTTAGCTTTTTAGCTTTTTAGGGTTTAGGGTTTAGGGTTTAGTGTTTAGGGTTTAGGGTTTAGGGTTTAAGGTTTGTGGTTTAGGGTTTAGGGTTTATGATTTAGGGATTTTAGGGTTTAGGGTTTAGGGATTTCAGGGTTTAGGGTTTAGGTTTTAGGATTTAGTCCTAGGGTTCATGTTTTAGGGATTTTGGTTTTTTTATAATAGAGATCAAATTAAGATTCAACATTTCTTCATTTCATTTTCATCAACCAAGTAACACACCAAGTTTTCTAAGACACAAGTGATGACATAGATCAAAAATTATCATGCATAGAGTAAATCAAAAATCTTAGATAACTAGAACTATCTCTATTATAGAGACGGAGTTCCACAAGAAGTAGATCAGATCAACCATTCTTCAATTTCTCCAGTTTCTATTAGAACCACCCCGACCTCTTGAGTAGCTGGATTCACCATCATATCCCCGATCTATACCTCCGCCACCACCAGCTATAACCTACATCGCTCCCCCTACCACCTTCCCAATCAATATCCATCACCTCCACCACCATCCCACAATATGCAATAGCCTCGCCAGCCTCCATCCAGATCGACTAGCCCATGGCCATGTCCATTCTTAAAGTTTAGGTGGGTTTAGATTTTAGGGTTTATTTTATTTTACATTTAGTTAGGTTTGGGTTTAGGTTTAGGGTTTAGGTTTGGGTAAGGTTTAGGATTTTATGGTTTAGGATTTAGGTTTAGGTTTAGGGTTTATTAGTGTTTAGGTGGGTGGTAGGTTAGTTTTGGGTTTATGGTTTAGGTTTCTGATTTAGGGTTTAGGGCTTTTTTTAAATTAAGTACCAGTTTAGGTTCATTTAGTTTATTATTATTATTTTAATTTATTTTATTTTAATTTTAGTTTATTTATATTTTTATTTTATTTATTTTATTTTTTTTAGGTTGATTTTAAAAAGTTTATTTTTAGTTGAGTTTTATTTTTATTTTATTTTTAGGTTTAGGTTTTATTTTTTATTTTGAGGTTAGGTTTAGGTTTTATAATATTTTTTTAGATTTAGGTTTTAGGTTTTATTTTAGTTTATTTTAGGTTTTATTTTTTAGTTTAGGTTTAGGTTTATTTTAGTTTATTTTATTTTATTTATTTTAGGTAGGTTTAGGTTTAGTTTATTTTAGGTTTAGGTTTAGGTTTATTTATTTTAGTTTAGTTTATTTTAATTTAGGTTTATGTTTATTTAATTTTGTTTATATTTTAGGTTTAACATTTTTCTTTAGTTTAGGGTTTAAGATTTATTTTTAGGTTTATTTTTTAGGTTTAGGTTTTACTATTTTTATTTTAGGTTTATTTTATTTTATTTTATTTTAGTTTTATTTTATTAAGGTTTTATTCTTATTTGTTTTGTTTTTTAGTTTAGTTTAGGTTTTCTTTATTTTATCTTAGTTTATTTTTTATTTTATTTTATTTTTTTTTTAGTTTAGGTTTTAGTTTAGGTTTTATTTGATTTTATTTTTTAATTTTATTTAGGTTTAAGTTTATTTTCTTTATTTTATTTTTAGGTTTTATTTAGTTTAGGTTTAGGTTTTCAGGATTTAGGGTTTATGGTTTGTGGTTTTAGGGTTTAGGGTTTAGGGTTGTATTTAGGTTTAGGTTTAGGTTTAGGTTTAGTGTTTATGCTTTATGGTTTAATGTTTTATTGTTTAGGTTTAGGTTTAGGGTTTAGTTTAGTATGATTGTGTTTAGTTTAGGTTTAGGAGGTTTAGGTTTAGTGGATTAGGTTTGGTTTAGTTTTGGGTTAGGGTTTAGGGTTTAGGGTTTTTTTTCAAAAAAAAACAATTAAGTAAACCAATTGGTTTAAGTTTATTTATTATAATTTATTTTATTTTTTATTTATATTTATGATTATTTTTAATTTATAATTAGTTCAGTTTATTTATTTTAGGTTTATTTATTTTAGTTTAGGTTTTTATTTTAATTTATTTTTTGTGTTCAGCTTTATGTTTATTTTTTTTATTTTGTTTATTTTTTTTATTTTGAGGTTTAGGTTTATGTTTTATTTTATATTTTTTAGTTTTAGGTTTTAGGTTTTAATTTAGGTTTATTTTATTTTTATTTTAGTTTAGGTTTAGTTTTATTTTACTTAATTTAGGGTTTAGGTTTAGTTTATTTTAGGTTTAGGTTTAGGTTTTATTTATTTTAGTTTAGTTTATTTTATTTTTTTATTTTACGTTTATTTTATTTTATTTTTTTTGGTTTAGTTTATTTTAGTATAAGATTTTTTTTATTTTTATTTATTTTAGGTTTAGGTTTTATTTAGTTTTATTTTATTTTATTTTATTTATTTTATTTTTTATTTTACGTTTATTTTATTTTATTTAGGTTTTTTATTTTAGGTTTATTTTATTTTATAGTTTAGTTTAGGTTTATTTATTTATTTTATTTTAGTTTTTATTTTTTATGTTATTATATTTTTTAGGTTTAGGTTTTGGTTTAGATTTAGATTTTAGTTTAGCTTCAATTTATTTTATTATTTTATTTTATTTAGGTTTATGTTTTCTTATTTATTTTATTTTATTTTTTAGGTTTTAGGTTTTTTAGGTTTTTAGGGTTTAGGGGTTTAGGTTTTAGGTTTTAGGGTTTTAGTGTTTAGGGTTTAGGGTTTGGGATTTAGGTTTTAGGGTTTAGGATTTATTTTAGGGTTTAGGGTTGGGTTTTATTTGGGGTTTTTTAGGGTTTGGTTTTTTTTTTATTTGTTTTTATTTTTTTAAATTATTTTATTTTTTTAAATTAATAAACTAGGTTTATGATTATTTAGTTTATTTTAATTTATTTAATTTTATTTTTTATTTTATTTAGTTTATTTATTTATTTATTTAGGTTTATTTATTTTATTTTATTTATTTTATTTATTTTAGGTTTAGGTTTATTTTTATTATTTTATTTTTTATTTTTTGTGTTTTAGGTTTTATTTTAGTTTATTTATTTTTATTTTATTTAGGTTTAGTTTTATTTTATTTAGGTTTTATTTTTTAGTTTTTATTTATTTTAGTTTAGGCTTAGTTTATTTATTAGTTATTTTATTTTAGGTTTTAGTTTAGGATTAAGGTTTTATTTTTTATTTATTTCTAGGTGTATTTTGTGGGTTTATGTTTTTATTTAGTTTTTATTTTATTTTATTTTAGGTATTTTTATATTTTAGGTTTAGTTTTTATTTTATATAAGTTTTATTTTTTAGTTTAGTTTAGGTTTTTATTTATTTTATTTTTTTAGCTTAGTTTATTTTATTTTATTATATTTTAGGTTTAGGTTTTAGTTTATGTTTTTATTTTATTTTATTTTTTTCATTTTATTTTGGTTTAGGTTTTATTTATTTATTTTATTTTAGGTTTATTGAGTTTAGGTTTATTTTAGCTTTTAGGGTTTAGGGCTTTGGTTTTAGGTTTTTAATTTAGGTTTATTTTTAGGTTTTATTTCTTAGTTTAGGTTTAGGTTTACTTTTAGTTTATTTTATTTTATTTAGTTTAGGATTTAGGTTTAGTTTAGTTTTGGTATAGGTTTAGGTTTTAATTATTTTAGTTTATTTTATTTTAGTTTAGATTTAAGATTATTTTATCTGGTGTATTTTATTTATATTTTAGGTTTAGTTTATATTTTTAGTTTGGGGTTTGGGTTTTATTTTAGTTTATTTCAAGGTTTTATTTTTTAGGTTTAAGGTTTTATTTAGTTTTAATTTAGGTTTATTTTAATTTAATTTTACATTTAGTTTTTATTTATTCAAGTTTTTTATTCTTAAGTTTATTTTATATATTTTTAGTTTATTTTATGTTTTTATTTAATTTTATTATTTTATTTTATTTAGATTTTGGTTTTTTTTTATATTTTAGGTTATATTTACTTTAGCTTTAAATTTAGGTTTTAAGTTTAGGGTTTAGGGTTTAGGTTTTAGGTTTAGTTTTAGTGTTTAGTTTTGTTAGTTTTAGGGTTTAGGTTTTAGGGTTTAGGTTAGTTTGGATCAGGTTAGGTTTTAGGGTTAGGGAGGTTTAGGGAGATTTAGGGTTTAGCAGGAATGGTAGGGTTTAGGGTGGTTAGGGTTTAGTATTTTGGTTTAGGGTTTAGGGTCAGTATCAGGGTAGTTGTTCAAGGTTTAGGGTTAGTAGGTTTAGGGTTAGGGTTTAGGGTTTGGATTTAGGGTTTAGGGTTTTTTAAATTAAGCAAACCTAGGTTTTTTTTTATTTTTTATTTATTAGTTTATTCAATTTTATTTTCTTTTAATTTATTTTAAATTTATTTATTTTAGTTTATTTTAGGTTTAGGTTTAGGTTTATGTTTATTTTATTTTAGTTTTATTTTATTTTATTTTAAGTTTAGGTTTTATTTTTATTTTTAGGTTTAGGTTTAAGTTTTTATTTTATTTTTTTAGGTTTAGGTTTTAGGTTATTATTTTAGGTTTATTTTTAGGTTTTGTTTTAGTTTAGGTTTAGTTTTATTTTTAGATTATTTTATTTTATTTACTTTAGGGTTTAGGTTTAGTTTATTTTAGGTTTAGGTTTAGGTTTTATATATTTTAGTTTAGGTTTACATTTATCTTATTTTGTTTATTTTATTTTAATTTAGGTTTATTTTTTATTTTTAGTTTAGGATTTTAGTTTTATTTTATATTTATTTTTATTTTATTTTATTTTATTTTTATTTTATTTTATTTTATTTATTTTATTTTTATTTTATTTATTTTTATTTATTTAGTTTTATTTTATTTTATTTTATTTTATTTATTTAGTTTAGTTTTATTTTATTTTATTTTTATTTTTATTTTATTTTATTTATTTTATTTTATTTAGGTTTATTTTAGGTTTTAGGTTTTTAGGTTTTGGGTTTGTGGTTTATTTAGGTTTTAGGGTTTGATTTAGGTTTGGTTTTTTATTAGATTTTAAGGTTTAGTGTTTTAGGGTTTAGTGTTGGATTTGGGTTTAGGGTTTATGGTTAGGTTTTTAGGGTTTGGTTATAGATTTTGGGTTTAGGTTTTAGGGGGTTTAGAGTTTTTAATTATTTTTTAATTTTTTAAAATTTATTTATTTTATTCTAAATAAAGTAAACTCATAGGTTTAGGTTTATTTAGTTTATTTTTTATTTATTTTAGTTTATTTTTTTAATTTAGGTTTATTTATATTTTTATTTAGTTTAGTTTATTTATTTTAGTTATTTTTTAGGTTTAGGTTTATTTTTTAGTTCAATTTTATTTTATTTTATTATTTAGGTTTAGATTTCATTTTTTTGTTTTCATGATTAGATTTAGGTTTTCATTTTATTTTTTTAGGTTTAGGTTTTAGGTTTTTATTTTAGTTTTATTTTTAGGTATTATTTTTTAGTTTAGGTTTAGGTTTATTTTTAGTTTATTTTATTTTATTTAGTTTAGGTTTAGGTTTAGGTTTAGTTTAGATTTAGGTTTTATTTATTTTAGTATAGTTTATCTTAGTTTAGGTTTAGATTTATACTATTGTTACTTAGTTTTAGTTTTTTTTAGTTTAGGGTTTAGGTTTTATTTTTTTAAATTTTTATGTTGTATTTTGAGGATTATTTTTTAGGTTTAGGTTTTTATTTAGTTTTTATTTTATTTTGTTTTAGGTTTATTTTATTTTTATATTAGGTTTTGGTTTCATTTTTTATTTTTCTTTAGTTTAGGTTTTTATTTATTTTATTTTATTTTAGTTTTTATTTTTTATTTTATTTTCTTTTTGAAGTTTAGGGTTTAGGTTTTAGGTTTTTATTTTAGGTCTATTTTTAGGGTTAATTTTTTATTTTAGGTTTAGGTTTACATTTAGTTTATTTTATTTAGTTTAGTTTAGGATTTAGGTTTAGTTTATTTCAGGTTTAGATTTACTTTTAGTTTATTGTAGTTTTATTTATTTTAGTTTAGTTTATCTTAGTTTAGGTTTAGGTTTATATTATTGTTATTTTAGGTTTACATTTTTTTTAGTTTAGGGTTTAGGTTTTATTTTTTTTTTTATTTTTTTTAGGTTTTAGGTTTTTTATTTAGTTTTATTTTATTTTATGTTTATTTTTTTATTTTAAGTTTTATTTTATTTTATTTAGGTTTTATTTTTAGTTTAGTTTAGGTTTTTTATTTATTTTATTTTTATTTTTTTAGGATTAGGTTTTAGTTTATGTTTTATTTTATTTTTTTTTTTCATATTTTGGTTTAGGTTTTATTTATTTTAATTTTAGGTTTTATTTAGTTTCTCTTTAGGTTTTCAGCTTTTTATAGTTCGGGTTTAGGTCTTAGGTTTTTATTTTAGGTTTATTTTTAGGTTTTATTTTTTTACTTTAGGTTTAGGTTTACTTTTAGTTTATTTTATTTTTTTGGTTTAGGATTTAGGTTTAGTTTATTTTAGGTTTAAGTTTAGGTTTAAATTAATTTAGTTTAGTTTATTTTAGTTTAGGTTTAGTTTTATTTTATTTTTATTCTAGGTTTAGTTTTTATTTTTAGTTTTTGGGTTTTATTTTTTATTTATTTTAGGTTTATTTTTTTTTTTATTTAATTTTTATTTTTATTTTTATTCTTAGGTTTTTTTTTAATTTAGTTTAGGTTATTATTTATTTTATTTTAGTTTTTAGTTTATTTTATTTTTCTTTTAGGTCTATGTTTAGGTTTTAGTTTACTTTCTAATAAGATTAAAATTTTTAATTCTATTTAGATTTGATTTTTCTATTTATATTTTTAAGGGTTTATTGACTTCAAGTTTAGGTTTTTAGGTTTTTACAGTTTAGGGTTTAGGGTTTAAGGTTTAGGGTTTAGAGTTTAGGGTTTTAGGGTTTAGGATTTAGGGTTAAAGTTTGGGGTTTAGGATTTAGGGTTTAGGGTTTCATGATTAGATTTTGTGGTTTTACATTAGGTTAGCTTGGGGTTTAGGGTTGTTTAAGGGTTTAGGGTTTTGATTTAGGGTTTAATTTTAGATTTAAGATTTAGGGTTAGTGGTTTGATTTAAGGGTTTAGTTGGTTTAGGGTTTGGGGTTTTTAAGATTTAGATCCATGGTTTAGGGTATAGTTGTAGGTTTTAGGGTTCATGGTTTAGGGTTAGTTTAGGTTTTTTTGATTTATGGTCAGGGTATAGGGTTTTAAAAAAAAATTAAGGTAAGTTTGGGTTATTTTATTTTATTTTATTTATTTTTATTTATTTTAGTTTATTTTATTTTTATTTTCTTTAGGTTTTTTTATATTTATTTATTTTTTTATTTAATTTTTTAGGTTTAGGTTTATGTTTATATTTTAATTTAGTTTTATTTTATTTTATTTTTTAGGTTTAGTTTTATTTTTTATTTTTAGGTTTATGTTTAGGTTTATATTTTATTTTTTTAGGTTTAGGTTTTTATTTTTTTTATTTTTTTTTTAGTTTAGTTTAGGTTTATTTTTGTTTATTTAATTTTATTTACTTTAGGGTTTAGGTTTAGTTTATTTTAGGTTTACGTTTAGGTTTTATTTATTTTATTTTAGTTTAGGTTTAGGTTTATTTTATTTTATTTATTTTAGGTTTAGGTTTTTTAAGTTTAAAGTTTAGGTTTCATTTTTTATTTATTTTTTGTTTTATTTTTAGGTTTAGGTTTTTGTTTAGTTTTTATTTTATTTTATTTTAGGTTTATTCTATTTTTTATTTTTTATTAGCATTTATTTTGTTTAGGTTTTTTATTTTTAGGTTTGTTTTTATTTTTTATTTTATTTAATTTTTATTTTTTGATTTAGGTTTTATGTTTAAGTTTAGATTTAGGTTTTAGTTTAGGTTATTATTTTATTTAATTTTATTAATTTTATTTAGGTTTAGTCTTTTATTTATTTTATTTTAGGTTTTATTTATTTTAGAGTTTTTTAGGTTTTTTAGGGTTTAGGGTTTAGGAGTGTTTAGGTTTGTGGGTTTTAGGGTTTGGGGTTTTTTAGGGTTTAATTAGGGTTTAGGGTTGGGTTTAGGTTTTAGTTTAGGTTTAGGTTTAGGTTTAGGGTTTAGTGTTTTAGGGTTTAGTGTTTAGGGTTTAGTTTAGGGTTGTAGGTTTAGGTTTAGGGTTAGTGTTATTTAGATTTAGGTTTAGGGTTTATTTTTATTTTAGGGTTTAGGGTTCAGGTTTTAAGTTAGGGTTTAGGGTTTTTGATTTTTTTTTAACAGAGAACAAATTCAGATTCAACATTTCTTCTTTTTGATTTCATCAATCAAGTAACCCACCAATTTCTTTAAGACACAAGCGACGACATAGATAAAAAATGAGCACGCATAGTGCAAATAAAAAACTCTAGATAACTAGGTCGTCTTTACTGTAAAGCCACAGTTCCATAAGCAGCAGATCATATCGATCGTTCTTCTATTTATATAGTTCTCATAAGAACCACCCCGGCCTCTTGAGTAGCGAGATCCACCATCATATCCCCGATTTCCCCTCCGCCACCACCATGGCTATAACCTCCGTCGCTCCTCCCGCCTCCATAACCACCACTGCTCCAACCACCACCTCCAAATCCAACAGTAGCTCCAGATCTAGACTAAGACTGGTTGACAGTGATGTTCCTGCCATCAAGGTTTCACCCATTCGTATGGTTTAGGTTTAGGTTTATTAGGTTTTAGGGTTTAGGTTTATTTTTATATTTATTTAGTCACTTTAGGTTTAGTTTTCGAGTTTGGGGTTTAGGGTTTAGTTTTTTAGGGTTAGGGTTTTTTGGTTTTGGTTTAGTAGGTTTAGGGTTTAAGTTTTAGGGTTTAGGTTTAGAGTGTTTATGATTTAAGGGTTTAGGTTTGGGTTTGGTTTTGGTTTTAGGTTTAGTGTTTAGGGTTTAGGTTTTTGGGTTTAGGTTTAGGATGGGTTAGTTTTAGGTTTAGGGTTTAAGATTTAGGGTTAAGGATTTAGGTTTAGGTTTTGAGTTTAGGGTTTTTCTTTAAATTTAGTTTTAGTTTATTTAGTTTATTTTATATTTATTTTAGTTTATTTATTTTATTTTTATTTAGTTTAGTTTATTTTATTTTAGTTTATTTTTTTTAAGTTTAGTTTTTTTAAATTAGTATTTTTTAAGTTTAGGTTTAGGTTTATGTTTATTCTTAGTTTAGTTTTTTATTTATTTTTTATTTTAGGTTGAGGTTTTTATTTTTATGTTTAGGTTTAGGTTTTTTTTATTTTTATTTAGGTTAGATTATAAATTTTTATTTTAGGTTTATTTTTAGGTTTTATTTTTTTAGTTTAGGTTTAGGTTTACTTTTAATTAATTTTATTTTATTTAGTTTAGGATTTAGGATTAGTTTATTTTAGGTTTAGGTTTAGGTTTTATTTATTTTAGTTTATATTTTAGTTTATGTTTATTTATTTTATTTATTTTTTTTTATTTTATTTTAGGTTTACTTTTATTTTAGTTTTAGGTTTGGGTTTTTTTTTATTTATTTCTAGGTTTTATTTAGGTTTATTTTTTAGTTTTAGGTTTTATTTTATTTTTATTTTATTTATTTTATTTATATTTTTGTTTAGTTTTTTTATTTATTTTATTCTTTGGTTTATTTTTTTTAGTTTATTTATTTTATTTATTTATTTTATATTTTTTTTTTTATTTATTTTAGGTTTTAGTTTAGTTTAGGTTTTTAGGGTTTGGGTTTTAGTGTTTGGGTTTAGTGTGTGGTAGGTGGGGTTTAGGATTGTAGTGGTTTAGGGTTTAGTAGTAGGTTAGTTTTTAGGTAGGGTAGGTTTAATAATTTTTAGTGGATTTGTGAGTGGTTTAGGGTTTTAGGGTTTAGGTTGCAGGTTTAGGGTGGTTATGTTTAGGGTTAGTGGGTTTAGGGTTGGATTTAATGTTTAGTTTAGGGTTTAGGTTTTTAAAAAAATTAAGCAAAGATAGTTTAGTTTATTTAGTTTATTTATATTTTTTTATTTTGGTTTTTTTTATTTAGTTTAATTTATTTATTTTTTATTTATATAGTTAAAATGTTTTATTTTAGTATTTTTTATTTTATAGGTTTATGTTTTAGTTTAGTTTTATTCTTATTTTATTTAGGTTTAGTTTTATTTTATTTTTTAGTTTAGGTTTATTTTATTTTTTTTTATGTTTATGTTTTATTTTATTTATTTTTGTTTTATTTTTTATAGGTTTATTTTTTTTAGTTTATTTTATTTATTTTTAGGTTTAGGTATTTATTTTAGGGGTTTAGTTTAGTTTTATTTAGTTTTAGTTTATTTTTAGTTTAGGTTTAGATTTATTTTATTTATTTTAGGTTTAGGTATTTTTTTTTATATTTTTATTTATTTTATTTATTTTAGGTTTATTTTTTTAGTTTTAGTTTTATTTATTTTAATTTATTTTATTTTTACATTTTGATTTTATTTATTTTTAAGTTTAATTTGGGTTTTAATTATTTTATTTTATTTAGTTTATTTTATTTTATTCATTTTTAGGTTTAGGTTTAGTTTGTTTTAGGTTTAGGTTAAGTTTTTATTTATTTTATTTTTTTATTTTTTTTAGGTTTTAAGTTTTATTTAGGTGTGGTTTAGGGTTTTGGTTTATTTGGGGGTTTAGATTTAGGTTGTTATGGTTTAGGGTTTAAGGTTTAGTTTAGGGTTTAGGATTTTAGGGTTTAAGGGTTTAGGTTAGGTTTAGGTCAGTGTAGAAGTGGGAAGGTAGGAGAAAGGTTTGGTTTATAGTTTGGGTTTAGGGTTTAGGGTTGTTTTAGGATTAGATTTGGTTTAGGGTTATTTAGGTTATTTTATTTTTTTTAAATTAAGTAAAGTGGTATGATATTTAGTTTATTTTTTTTATTTATTGTATTTATTTTTTATTTTTTTAGTTTATTTTATTTTTTTATTTTAGTTTACTTATTTTAGGTTTATTTATTTTAGTTTAGGTTTTATTTTAGTTTGTTTTAGGTTTAGGTTTAGTTTAGGTTTTTAGTTTATTTTATTTTATTTTATTTTTGATGTTTAGGTTATATTTTTCATTTTTAGGTTTATGTTTAGGTTTTTATTTTATTATTATTTTTAGGTTTAGGTTTAGTTTTAATTTTAGGTTTTTAGGTTTTACTTTAGTTTAGGTTTATTTTTTATTTATTTTATTAGTTTATGTAGTTTTAGGTTTAGGTTTTATTTATTTTGTTTACTTTATTTTAGTTTAGGTTTATTTTATTTTGTTTATTTTTATTTATTTTAGGTTTAGTTTTTAGTTTTTAGGTTTTCTTTTATTTTTTTTAGTTTATTTTAGGTTTAGGTTTTATTTATTTCTTTTATTTTATTTTATTTTTTTATTTTTATTTTTAGTTTTATCTTATTTTAGGTTTTATTCTTAGGTTTATTTTATTTTAATTTAGTTTTTTATTTATTTTATTTTCTTTTAGGTTTATTTTTTATTTACATTTAGGTTTAGGTTTTAGTTTAGGTTTTTATTTTATTTTATTTTTATTTAGGTTTTTTTCTTTTATTATTTTAGGTTTTAGTTTTATTTTAGGTTTGTGGGTTTAGTTTTTTGGTTGGGTGGTTTTTTTTATGGTTTTAGAGTTTAGGGTTTAGGGTTTATGGTAGGGGGTTTAGTTTAGGGTTTAGGTTTAGGGTTTAGGGTTTAGAGTTTGGGGTTTATGGTTTTGGTTTAGGGTTTAGGGTTGTAGTTAGGGTTTGGGGTTAGTTTTTTTTAGGGTTTAGTTAGGGTTTTATATTTTTTATTTTATATTTTAGGGTTTAGGTGGTTTAGGGTTTATGGTTTAGGTTTAGGTTCATTTTAGTTTAGGGTTTAGTTTTGGTTTTTTTATGAGAACAAGTTCAGATTCAACATTTCTTCTTTTCAATTTCATCAACCAAGTAACACACCAAGTTCTCACAAAGCGATGACATAGATAAAAAAAATGACGCATAAAGCAAATCAAAACCCTAGATAACTAGAACTCTCAGAAAAGTTCCATAGCTGATCACCGTTTCTTCAATTTCTCCAGAACCACCCCGACCTCAGTAGGATCCACCATCATATCCTCGATCTCCCTCCACCACCACCTAAACCTGCTTCTCCCTCCTCCAACCACCACTCTCCACCACCACCTCCACCATCCCCTCCACCCACCACGCATAATCGCCTCCACCTTCACCTCCAAAACCTAACTTGACGGTGATGTTCCTGCCATCAATGTTCTTCCCATTCTTAGGGTTTTGATTTAGGTTTATTGTTTTAGGTTTAGGTTTATTTTGTTTTAGGTTTATTTATTTTTAATTTATTTAGTTACTTTAGGTTTAGGTTTAGGGTTTGGGTTTGGGGTTTTGGGTTTAGGTTTTTTTTAAATAAAATGATTTCATAACAAACAAGAAATTACCAAATCAAACAAGACATTATCCTCTAAACTAATAAAATAGGATAAAATAAAATGCAATTTAAAAAAATTCACAAAAATAGTATTTCACAAAATAATTTAACTCCAAGAGAAAATAAAATTTTATTTGATAGAAGGCCAACAAATCTTTGTCGAGAAGTTGAATCCCATATCATCATCAGATTCCTCAGTAGGCTCTCCCTTCTTCTCTCCCACCAGAAATGGAGCAAGAGTAGTAGTGAGTAAGCATTATAAATACCACAACAAATTTACTAGGATCTTTCAAATACTCCTTAACCTTCTTGCCGTGGGTATGTGTAATCGGCAATCATGTGATGGGACATTCTTGTAAGCATTGATGAACATGTGGGCACTGGGTGGGATAAGAGGGGCTAGTTAGAGAAGTGATCATTGAAAAGCCTACCAAAACTTCGATGAGATCATGTTTAGTGAGGTCAAGTACCTAGACTCAACACGATCCATCATCATACACAGACTGGATGACAAGGCCATAAGAGAATGGCCTAATCCCCAGCTTAGCGAGGTGTGTAGCCTTTAAAGATCCCACCTTATCACCTTTTTAATTACTTTAATCGGGGTGATAAATTCAATAATACCCTTACTAATCTTAGTTAGGATGTTGAGAACCTAGAAGAAAGAAGTCTATGAAGGATCCAGACTGTTTCTGGAGGAACCACAACACCAATAGGTGCAATAAGACCAACACGGGCAGGAGCACCAACTTTGTATTTCACAACCTTTCATAAAAATCACCACAACTGGGGTTTAGGGTTTAGGGTGTTTTTAGGGTTTGGGTTTTGGGTTAGGTTTTGGGTTTAGGGTTTAGGTTTAGGGTTTAAGGTTTAGGGTTGGGTTTAGGTTTTTTGCATTAGGGTTTAAGGTTTTTGCTTGGGTTTAGGGTTTAAGGTTTAGGATTGTAAGTTTAGTGTTGTAGGTTTATGGTTTAAGGTTTAGGTTTTATTTTATGGTTTAGGTTTAGTGTTTAGGTTTTAGGATTTCGGGTTTAGAGTTTTTTTAAAAAAAATTAAGTAAACCGGTAGGTTTAGGTTTATTTAGTTTATTTATTATCTCTTTTAGTTTGTTTTATTTTTTATTTCAATTTATGTTTATTTTTTAGTTTTATTTATTTTAGTTTATTTATTTTAAATTTCTTTATTTCAGTTTAGGTTTTTTTATTTTATTTTATTTAGGTTTAGGTTTAGGTTTACTTTTATTTGAGTTTTATTTTATTTTATTTTTAGTTTAGGTTTTATTTTATTATTTTAGGTTTAGCTTTTTATTTTTATTTTAGGTTTATGTTTTATTTTATTTTAGATTTATTTTAGATTTTATTTTTAGTTTAAGTTTAGGTTTATTTTTTTATTTTATTTTATTTAGTTTAGGTTTAGGTTTAGTTTATTTTAGGTTTAGATCTAGGTTTTATTTATTTTAGTTTACTTTATTTAAGTTTAAGTTTAGGTTTATTTTATTTTAGGTTTAGTTTTTTTTAGTTTTGGGTTTAGGTTTTATTTATTATTTATTTTTAGATTTATTTTTAGGTTTATTTTTATTTTATTTTATTTTATTTATTTTATTTTTATTTTATTTTACATTTAGTTTTATTTTATTTAGGTTTTTTAAGTTTATTTTATTTTTTAATTCAGTTTTGGTTGATATTTATTTTATTTTAGTTTATTTTTTTTATTTTATTTTTAGTTTTAGGTTTAGGTTTTATCTTAGGTTTTATTTTATTTTATTATTTTATTTTATTTAAGTTTAGGTTTTTTATTTATTTTATTTTTAGGTTTTATTTAGTTTAGGTTTAGGTTTTTTAGGTTTTTAGGGTTTAGGGTTTAGGGTTTAGCATTTTATGGTTTAGGGTTTTAGGGTTTTGGGTTTAGTGTTTATGGTTTAGTGTTTAGTTTTTTGGGGTTTAGGTTTTTAGGTTTTTTTAACTAAAAGGAATTTATTGCTCAAAAAAATAGGTACAAGAAGACCATATTAGAGACTAAACTCAAGAAGAAAGAAACTATTGCTCAAATGAGCTACAGAAAAATCCTATAGAGTTTAGTCCCTAAACTAATACATCAAAGAGCAATAGAAAAAACAAAGACAAAACTACGAAAGACTAGCAAAGGTAGTAAAGGGGAAGAATCCATGGAGCTCCAAAAGAACCTTGAAAGAGATGAAGATCCATAAGAAATGGAAACCTACAACCTGTAACTAAAGACAACTCTAGCCATCTAAGAAAAAGAGACCATTAGTAAGACTCTATAGCTCCCTCCAAGAAGAAGAAAAGACCAACTGAAAAAAAGAACCTACAACCTGAAGAAATCTCAGCCAGAAGGAGATCAAAAAACACAAAGAGAAAAAAACTCAAGCTCAGATATGAGAAAAGAAGGATAGTCATAATAATGAGGGGCATCAAATCCTAAGTGTATCCACATTCAAAGAAGGTTTACAAATAGGTAGAGTCACCAACCACAAAAATATCAAGGAAAAAATCCATCATATCATTATAGCCTTCCCAGCCAAAGAAAAATACAAACCTATCATAATAGCCACCCAGCCAAACAAAAAGTGAAGCTAAGGAAACAAAAAGTGAGAGGAGACCAATAGATAAAATTAACATAAGGCAATCCCAAGAAAACCAAATATGAACACCTCTTAAAAAAGATGGAGAAAAGAAGCTCACAGTCCAAAAAAAAAAGAAAAGAGCCCTCAAAGATGAATCCAATAGAGCCCACAACAACACCAATCCAATGCCACAAAGGCACCAAGAAAATAGAGCCCACAACAACACCAATCCAAAGCAACCAAGGCACCAACCAAAGGAAAACAACAACCAACAAAGCAGCCACACAAGAGCACCCAAGAAAATGGCCCGTGAAAGAGCAAGTGAACCAAACCAACCAACAAAAAAGAAGAAGAAGGCTAGTAATAGCTAAAATAAATAGAGAAACAACCAACCAATGGACAAACCACGCCATGAAAAAAAGCCCAACCTACCAACAAAGAAAGCAAAAGCACTAATAAAGAAATGCCAATAGGAACAAAGCCACCAAAGACAAACCAACCAAATAAAGGGGCACCAAAAAACCCAACACATAGAAGCCAAACTCCAAACCAAAGGAGGAAAATTAGCCAAGAAGCCAATACTCTAGCTAGAAGAACACAACAAAAAAGCCAACCAAGAGAAATAAGCCAAAAGAAAAACCTCCCAAAGACATGAGAGATTATTTCTAAGAAGCTTTAAAATAAGTAACCCTCGGCAAGTGAGGAGGGGCATAAATCTGAACACTTTTTCTTCTTTTTCTTCTTATAAATAGTTTTATAACCATGCCCTTTCTCCAAAAATATCCATCCAAAAATGAATCAGTATTGTTATAAAAGGCATGGGGATCAGCAGAAGCTATCAATTTCAAATAAGAGCATTCAGAATCATCCACAACATTAGACAAAGGAAAATCAAAAATAGTATGCATTTCAAAATTAGAAGTTAAAGAAGGAGCAAAAATAGCTTTATTAAGAAGACAATTATCAATATTTTCACCTTCCAACAAAATCTAAAGAGTATCCTCCCTATCTTCATTCATAAAAGAAGTAAGAGAAACCTAATCCAAATTTTCAGTATAATCAACATGTAAGAGATTAAAATAAGATTCAAATTACTTAGAAACACATAGCATATTACTAAAATTATGAATAGAATTACCAATCATAGAAAAACCATCATTTTGAACTGAAATAAAACTATTAACAATGAGAGAATTATCACAGGTATCTAAATCTTATTTTTTAAAAGAAGGATCACCAATATTAACAAGATTGTTAGGACAAGAAGTTAAAATATCAAAAATAAGAACTTTTTTCACCACCATTCTTAATTAAAGAAGGCAAAGAAATAGTCTCTTTCCCATGATCTAAAGTAGAAATAAGAGAAAGAGAAACATCATCCAATTGATTGGAAGAAATGGTGTTAGCATCAATAATACTCAAACCATCATAATGAATGGACTTATGCACAACATCCAAACCATTAGAATCATTAACCACAACCTCTAAAGTCTTCCCTTTAACAAAATAATCTAATGAAAGACTTAGAGCATGATTATTAGTTAAAAGATTTTCAAAACATCAAAATTACCTTCACATTAGACAAATCATTAATAGGTAAAACTTTTAGAAGATTAAAATTTCATTTGCAAAACATCAAATTTTGAAAAGCATATTTTCCATTATCCAACTTGAGAGAATCATCTTTTTTTTCAGCAATTGAATTCTTACTAGTGGTTTTCTTCCTAAGAGAGGATGAGCAAAAAAAATTCAAAATTTCATGCCCATGAATCTTACAATGATTACAAAAAATGGGAAAGTTATCAAAATAACTTTCTAAAAATAATCGCATTTCTCTGAACCCAACAAAATTTCATTTGGATATTTTTTAGTAATATCAATCACTACAAGAATTCTAACAATAAACGGTCTAGAAGAAGCAGTTGTTGCTTGATCAACTTGCAAAGGCTGACCAAAAATCAACCCAATAGCATAAATAAATTGATGATTAAATAGATGAATCCTCAAGTTAGGTAAAGAAATCCAAATGGGAACATATGAGACTCTTCATTAACATCAAACATAGGCATCCAATTGAATACATTTTTGACAATTAAAACATAGTAAGAATGCCTAGAAAAATTATTCCGTCATTAGAAAGTTTAATCTGAACATGCCTTGCATCAATTAGCCCAATAGAAAAAGAACCAGATAAATTTAAGCTATCAAAAAAGAAAGAATATCTTCCATCTTTGGTCGTTTAAATGAAAACTTTCCAATCAAAGAAAAAGCAAAAGGCTCAGCTAATCTTTCAATATCCTCATCATAATCATAATTGTACCTTTAAAAGTCGTATGAAGCAAATTCAAAGGAGGCTCAGTGGAGGAATTCTTACCAGCTAAAGCCTCTTTGAAAGATTTAGTAATAATAGGTAATTTAGAGGTAGGGCTACCAAAAAAATCTGATGCCCTAGCTAGATCCATCGGCACAAAGGATTTACCCCATGGATTTGAAGAAGCCGGCGCGTGACAAGAACAGGTCAAGATCATCCCAAGAAGACAATCTAAGAATCCAAAGACAAGAAAACTCAAAACTCACCAAGAACACGGGGATCCCAAAAGTGCTCAATAAGAGGGTTTAGTTTAGTTTTAGGGTTTATGTTTTAGGTTTAGTGTTTATTAGTTATTATTAGGTTTTATTAGTTTATTATTACTTTTATGTTTAGTTTAGTTAGTTTAGTTTTAGTTAGGTTATTAGTTTTGTTTTACTTATTATTATTTTAGGTTAATTTAGGGGGGGGATAGGTTTATTTTATTAGTTTATTTAGTTTATTTATTTAGTTTGTTTATTTCTTAGGGGTTTAGTTTGTTTTAGTATATTGATTAGTTATTATTAGTTTGTTTGTTATTTATTTATTTTAGTTAGTTAATATTATTAGTTTATGGTTTTATTATTATTTAAGTTTTAGTTAGTTTTCATTAGTGGTTTTATTTTATTATTTTAGTTTTGTTAGTTTATTTATTAGTTTATTAGTTTAGTTATGGGTTTAGGTTTATTAGTTTATTATTATTAGGTTTTTAGTTTAGTTTATGGCTTAATTTTTTTAGTTATTATTAGTTATATTATATATTATTATTATTTTAGTTAAGTTTGGTTTATTATTCATTTTATTTTAGATTTTAATTTTTTTTATTTATTATTATTATTAATATGTTTAATATTATTATTATTATTATTATTATTATTATTATTATTATTTTAGCTTATTTATTTAGTTTGGGGTTTAGGGTTTAGTTATTTAGTTATTTTATTAAATAGTTTATTATTATTTATTATTATAATTAGTTTAGTTATTAGTTATTAGTTATTATTATTATTCTTAGTTTTTTATTAGTTATTATTAGTTAGTTTTATTATTATTATTATTATTATTATTATTATTATTAGTTATTATTATGTTTTTTTATGAGTTAGTTTTTATGGTTTATTAGTTTTATTATAATTATTATTAGTTATTATTATTACTTTATTACTTTATTAGTTTATTAGTTAGTTATTTATTTATTTAGTTTAGCTAGTTATTATTATTAGTTAATGGTTTTATTATTTTTTAGGTTTTAGTTAGTTTTAATTAGTGGTTTAGTTTTATTAGTTTAGTTTTGTTAGTTTATTTATTATTTAGTAGTTTTATTTATTATTTATTAGTTTAGCTATGGTTTATTATTAATTAGTTTTATTATTATTATTTTTAGTTTAGTTTATGGTTTAGTTTTTAATTAGTTATTATTGGTTATTTATTTATTTATTTATTATTATTATTAGTTTAGATAGTTTATTATTATTATTTTAGTTTTGATTAGTTTTTTTTTTATATTATTATTATTATTAGTTTATGTTTATTATTATTAGTTTTATTATTATTATTTTAGTTTATTTATTTAGTTTATTTATTTATTTTAATTATTTTAATAATTATTTATTATTAGTTATTATTATTTAATTATTTAGTTAGTTTTATTAATTAACATTATTATTATTATTTATTATTAATTTATTAGTTATTATTGTTAGTTATTATTATTATTATTATTATTATTATATTATTTATTAGTTTATTGGTTTATTTAATTGCTTTTATTTAGTTATTAGTTTATTAGTTTATTAGGTTAGTTATTATTAATTTTTTAGTTTGTTTATTATTATATTATAGCTTTTATTTATATTATTATGTTTATTTTATTAGCTAGTTTTATTATTTATTATTTAGTTTAGGGTTTAGTTTAGTTAGTTATTTATTATTAGTTTATTATTATATTTATTATTTTAGTTTATTATTTAATAAGTTTAGTTTATTTATTAATTACTAGTTTAGTTTTTTGTTTAGTTAGTTTATTAGTTTATTTTTATTAGTTATTTTTATTACATATTATTAGTTTTATTAATTTTATTATTAGTTTTAGCTTTTGATTAGTTTATTATCATGTTTTTTAGTAGTTATTTATTAGTTTTATTTTTTTATAGTTATTAGTTTTAGTTATTTTTTATATTATTATTAGTTTTTTAGTTTATTGTTAGTTATTATTATTAATATTATTAGTTTATTATTATTTAGTTTAGTTTGTTATTATAAGTTTATTATTATTATTTATTATTTTAGTTTTGGGTTATTTCTTTATTTTATTTAGTTTTATTATTATTATATTTATTATTAGTTTAGTATTATTATTATTAGCTTATTATTAGTTTTAGTTAGTTTAGTTATATTAATTATTTTTTTTTTGTTAGTTTAGTTATTATTATTAGTTCATTATTATTTATTTATTAGTTAATTTAGTTTTTATTATTTATTTATTATTATTTTATTTAGTTTAATGTATTAGTAAGTAATTTATATTTAGTTATTATTATTATTAGTTTTTATTTTATTAGGTTTTATTATTATTGTATTTTAGTTATTATTATTTTTATTAGTTTATTTTTATTAGTTATTATTATTTTAGTTTTTTTATTATTAGTTTATTAGTATTTTATTATTAGTTTATTTATTTATTTAGGTTTTATTTTATTATTTTATTATTAGTTTTTTATTATTATAGTTTTTATTTTATTTTGCTTCAATTATTATTTAATTTACTTTTGTTATTATTAGATTTAGTTTAGCTTATTAGTTTTTTTTAGTTTTATTAATATTATTTAGTTTTATTATTAGTTTAGTTAGATTAGTTTATTGTTTAGTTAGTTATATTTAGTTATTAGTTAATTATTTAATTAGTTATTTAGTTATTGGGCCATTTATTATATATTTATTAGTTTTATGTATTAGTTATTAGTTTTTAGTATAGTTAGTTATTAGTTTTAATTATTAGTAGGTTTTATTTATTTAGTTTTTATTTGTGTTTTATGTTTAATTATATTTCTTTATTAGTTTAGTTTTAATTATTATATATTAGATCTTAGTAATTATTTAGTTATTAGTTTAGTTTGTTATATTAGTTTTTATTTTTTTTTTATTATTAGTTTTTATTATAAGTTAATTAGTTTTAGTTTTTTATTTTTAGTTTTATTAGTTTATTATTAGTTTTAGTTTGGTTTAGGGTTTAGGGTTTAGGATATGGGGTTTAAGATTTTAGGGTTTTGGGTTTAGTGTTGTAGGTTTAGGGTTTAGGGTTTAGGGTTCATTTTAGGGTTTAGGGTTTAGTGTTAGGTCATTTTTATTTTTTATTTAATTATTTATAGGGTTTAGTGTTTAGGTTTTAGGTTTAGGGTTTAAGTTTTAATTTAGGGTTTAGGTTTTTGGGTTTTTTTTTTACAAAGAACAAATTCAAAATCAACATTTTTTCTTTTCAATTTCTTCAACCAAGTAACACACCAAGTTCTTTAAGATAGAAGCAATGACATACATAAAAAAGGTGCACACATCGAGCAAATCAAAAACCCTAGATAACTAGAACCGTCTCAACTATAAAGACATAGATTCATAAGCAGTAGATTGGATCGACTGTTCTTTTGTTTCTCTAGTTCCCATCAAAATCACCTCGGCCTTTCGAGTAGCAGGGTCCACCATCATATCCACAACCCCTCCCTCCACCACCACCACAGCTATAACTTCCATTAGTCCTCCTGCCTCCATAACAACCACTACTCTGATCACCACCTCCATATCCACCAACACCTCCAGATCCCACACCACCACTACGATAACCATCGCCTTCACCTTCGCCTCTATCGCCAGATCTAGACTGAGCCTGGTTGACGATGATGTTCATGTCATCAAGGTTCTTCCCATAATTAGGGTTTAAGTTTAAGTTTAGGTTTATTAGGTTTTAGAGTTTAGGTTTATTTTTAAATTTTTTTAGTTACTTTAAGTTTAGGTTTAGGGTTTGGGGTTTAGGGTTTATGGTTTAGGTTAAAAGTTTATGGTTTAGGGTTTAGGGTTTAGGGTTTAGGTTTAGGATTTAGGGTTTAGGGTTAGGGATTGTGGTGGTTTATGATTTTATTTTGGTGTTTAAGGTTTAGGTTTAGATTTGGGTTGTGTGGGGAGGATTTTTGTGGTAGGGTTTTAGGATTTGTTAGTTTAGGGTTGGGTGTCAGTTTAGGGTTTATGATTTAGGCTTTAGGCTTTGTGCCTAGATTTGAGATTTAAGGTGGGTGTAGTTTGGTTAGGGTAGAATTTTAGAATTTAGGGTTTCATTTGGCCTAGAGTTTAGGGATTAGGGTTAGTTTAGGTGTAGGGTTTAGGGTTGAAGGTTTAGGGTTTAGGGTTTAGGGTTAGTTTTAGGGTTTAGGGTTTAGAATTTAAGATTTAGGGTTTAGGATTTATGGCATAGGTGTTTTTTTAAAAATGCAACCCAGGTAGGTTTAGGTTTATTTACCATTTTTATTTATTTTAGCTAATTTTTATTTTTCTATTTAAGTTTATTTTTTATTTTTATTTAGTTTACTTTATTTATTTTAGTTTAGGTTTTTTTATTTTTGTTTATTTTTTTGATTTGTGTTTAGGTTTATGTTTATTTTTAAGTTTAGTTTTATTTTTATTTTTATTTAAGTTTAGGTTTTATGTTTTTATTTTTAAGTTTAGGTTTGGGTTTTTATATTATTTTTTTAGCTTTAAGTTTTGGATATTTATTTTAGGCTTATTTCTAGGTTTTATTTTTTAGTTTAGGTATATTTTTAGTTTATTTTATTTTATTTATTTTAGGGTTTAAGTTTAGCTTTAGGTTTTATCTATTTTAGTTTAGTTTTTTTAGTTTAGGTTTAGGTTAATTATATTTTGGTTATTTAAGGTTTAGGTTTTATTTTTTATTATAAAGTCTTTTTTAGGTTTATGTTTTTATTTAGTTTTTATTTTGTTTTATTTTAGGTTTATTTTAATTTTATTTTACTTTTGTATTTTATTTTATTTAGATTTTTTATTTTTAGTTTAATTTTATTTTTTCATTTAGTTTAGGTTTTTATTTATTTTATTATGGTTTAGTTTTTATTTTTTATTTTATTTTATTTTTAGGTTTAGGTTTAGGTTTAGGCTTAAGTTTAAGTTTAGGTTTTATTTATTTTATTTTTAATTTTATTTAGGTTTAGGTTTTTTTTTTTTTTTTATTTTTAAGCTTTATTTAGTTTAGGTTTAGGTTTTAGGTTTTAGGGTTTAGGGTTTAGGGTTTAGGGTTTGGGGCTTAGGGTTTAGGGTTTAGGGTTGTAAGTTTTAGGGTTTAGGGTTCATAGTTTAGGGTTTTTTAGGGTTTAGGGTTTAGAGTTTAGGGTTTAGGGTTTAGTGTTAGTTTTAGGGTTTAGGGGTTTTTCGGGTTTAGGGTTCATTTTAGAGTTTAGGGTTTAGGATTTAGGGTTTAGGGTTTAGGGTTTAGGACTTAGGGTTTAATGTTTAGGGTTTAGTGTTTAGGTTTTTTTAAAAAAATTAAGTAAACTGATTGGTTTAGGTTTATTTATTTTAGGTAGTTTATTTTTTTATTTTTGTTTAATTTATTATATTATTTTTATTTAAGTTTATTTTTTCTTTTTATTTAGTTTAGTTTATTTTTTTTAGTTTAGGTTTTTTATTTTAGTTTATTTTTGAGGTTTAGGTTAAGGTTTATGTTCATTTTTATGTTTAGTTTTATTTTTATTTTAGGATTTAGAATTTTTAGGGTTTAGGGTTTAGGGTGTAGGGTTTAGGGTTAGCTTAGGTTTTAAGGTTAAAACATGGTTCAAGGTTTAGGGTTTACAGTTAATGGTTTAGGGTTAGGGTTTTTGTTAAATTTTTTTAATTTTTTTAAATTAAGTAAACTGGTATGTTTAGGTTTATTTAGTTTATTTATTATTTATTTTAATTTATTTTATTTATAATTTTTATTATAATTTATTTTTTATTTTTATTTAGTTTAGTTTATTTATTTTAGGTTTATTTATTTTAGTTTAGATTTTTTATTTTAATTTATTTTTTGGATTTAGGTTTATTTTTTAGTCTTGTTTTATGTTTATTATATTTTTTAGGTTTAGGTTTTATTTTTTATTTTTAGGTTTAGGTTTAGGTTTTTATTTTGTTTGTTTAGGTTTAGGTTTTAGATTTTTATTTTAAATTTATTTTTATGTCTTATTTTTTAATTTAGGTTTAGATTTATGTTTAGTTTATTTTAGGTTTAGTTTTAGGTTTTATTTATTTTAGTTTAGTTTATTTTAGTTTAGGTTTAGGTTTAGGTATATTTTATTTTTATTTTAGGTTTAGCCTTTTTTTAGTTTAGGGTTTATGTTTTATTTTTTATTTATTTTTTTATTTTACTTTTTGGTTTATTTTTTAGGTTTAGGTTTTTATTTAGTTTTTATTTTATTTTATTTTATGTTTATTTTATTTTTATTTTAGGTTTCCTTTTTACTTTATTTAGGTTTTTTTTAGTTTAATTAGATTTTTATTTATTTTATTTTATTTTATTTTTTATTTTTTATTTTATTTTATTTCTTAAGTTTAGGTTTAGGTTTAGGTTTTAGTTTATGTTTTTATTTTATTTTATTTTGGTTTAAGTTTTTGATTTATTTTATTTTTAGGTTTTATTTAGTTTAGGTTTAGGTTTTTAGATTTTTAGTGTTTACGATTTAAGGTTTAAGGTTTAGGGTTAGTTTAGGGTTTAGGGTTAGGGTTTAGGTTTTAGGGTATAGGGTTTAGGTTTTAGAGTTTAATGTTTAGGATTTTAGGGTTTAGGGATTAGGGTTTACGGTTTGGGGTTTTTAGGGTTTAGGGTTTAGGGTTTAAGGTTTAGGTTTTAGGTTTAGGATTTAGGTTTTAGTTTAGCGTTTAAGGTTATTGGTTTTTCTTTTTTTTTTCTTTCTTAATAGAGAACAAATTCATGTTGGACATTTCTTCTTTTTAGGTTTCATCAACCAAGTAACACACCATGTTTTCTAAGACACAAGTGACGACATAGATAAAAAATAAGCACGGATACACCAAATAAAAAATCCTAGATAACTAGAACCATCTCTATTGTAAAGACAATTCTATAAGCAGTAGATCGGATCGACCGTTCTTCAGTGTATCCAGTTCCTAATAAAACCATCCCGACCTCTTTAGTAGTGGGTTCCACCATCATATCCCCGATCTCTTCCTCTGCCACCACCATGGCATTAACTTCCGTCACTGCTCCAGCCTCCATAACCTCCACTTCTTCGACCACCACCTCCATATCCCCGACCACCATAATGATATGCCTCACTTCACCTCCACCCGTCCTGCACGGCACGGTAATGTTCTTGTCTTCAAGGTTCTGCCCATTCTTAAGGTTTAGGTTTAGGTTTAGGTTTATTAGGTTTTAGGGTTTAGGTTTATTTTTAATTTATTTTGTTACTTTAGGTTCAGGTTTAGGGTTTGGGTTTAGGGTTTAGGGATTAGTTTAGGGATTATGATTTAGCATTTAGGGTTTAGGGTTTTAAGGTTTATGCTTTAGGGGTTTAAAGTATAGGGTTAGGGTTTAGGGTTTAGGGTATAGGGTTTTTTAGGGTGTATGGATTAGGGTTTAGGGTTTAGGATGTAGGTTTTAGGATTTAGGGTTTAGAGTTTTTAGGGTTTTGGGTTTAGGGTTTAGGGTTTAGCATTTAGGATTTATGTTTTAGGGCTTAAGTTTTAGGTTTAGGGTTTTTGATTTTTTTTCCAAATTGAACAAATTAAGATTCAACATTTCTTCTTTTCTATTTCATTAACCATGTAACACACCAAATTTTCTAAGGCATAAGCGACAACATAGATTAAAAATGAGCATGGATAGAGCAAATCAAAAATACTAGATAATTAAAACCTTCTCTACTGTAAAGAGATAGTTTCATAAGTGATAGATCTGATGGGCCGTTCTTTAGTTTCTCTAGTTCCCATCAGAACCTCCCCAGCCTCTCGAGTAGTGGGGTCCACCATCAAATCCCCGATCTCTCCCTCCACCACTACCACTGTAACCTCCATCACTCCTCCTGCCTCCATAACCACCACTGCTCTGACCATCACTTGCATATCCACCAGCACCTCCAGATCCCCCACCTCCACTGTGATAATCGCCGCCTTTGCCTTCGACTCCACTGCCAAATCTAGATTGAGCCTGGTTGACGGTGATGTTCCTGCCATCAAGGTTCTGCCAACTCTTAGGGTTTAATTTTTTTCTAAGGAAAGTTAAAAATTTTTTACCTTAAAAATAAAGGATACAATGTCCTTAAAAGGGGTAAAGCTCAAATTTCTACTGCTCACAAAGCTACAAGAAACCTAAAGAGCTAAACCCCTATCTAAGTACAATGGAAAAAAAGAAAATAATAGAGCAAAAGCAATGGCATAAAAGCAAATCAGAAAGTACACAAAAAGGACTAATAAAACTTAAGAAAATAGTAAAAGGACTAGTTAACAACAGTTCATGATCCCTTTGAGAAGGAATGATAAGCAAGATCCACATCAACAATACTTGAGTTGGCTGAGTAAAGATCATTCAATCTGTGAAGTTCCAACCTTAAAAAGAAATCGCAAAACACTACCTAGCATACCTAATAAGCAACCAACCAAGGCAAAATAGTCCATAGTGATCTAATTCCTACACCAAAACATAGAGAAAAATAGTCCGCTAGCAACCAACCAAGAGTAACCCACTAACCAAAACCCACACCAAGAACATAAAGCTAACATCTAACTTACAGGTTAGTGGTAGAACAACCCACAACTATCTCCAAAGCACTAGCAATCCAAATCCAAGGGAAAAACCTCGACCAAAATAGCAAAATAGTAGAAGATAAGCAACACCAAAGAGAGGAAAGCCATACAATAGAGAGACCAAGAGGGCATCTAGAAGTTACCATCAAAACCACCACCAAGGCAGCCAAATGGAAAGAAAATCCACCATCACCAACCAAGAGGCAAATAGCAGGAAACAAAGAGAGCCAACTAAGCCGAAGGGAGTCATTACCAATAGCCAACATAAAGCCCAAAACACCAAGCCACTACACAAACATCCAAGGTAAGACAACAGCCATAAAAAATCCCTCAAGCAGCTATCCCCCAATAACAAATCCTAAAATAAGACCAAAAAAACCATAAGAGCTCATATCCTCCACCGACAAAATAGCCAATAAAACCACCCGTGCCACCAACAGATGAGCTGAGTGAGGAGAAGAAAATTGTCACCCAAACTGAGAAGCAAAAATAAAGGAAAAATAACTGCACCCAAGAGAGGATAACCAACCCAGGAGCATACTAGAAACCCAACCAAAAGCACCTAAACCAACCATCAAGCATAGGCAACACATCCACCCAGCCAACCAACCCAGACAGCCAAAATAGCCAACTAGCCTACTTGGCCAACAAAAGAAATTAGCAAACAATGCTAATACAAAGCCCAAAAAGAAAGAAAAGAACAATAACAGACAAAGCCACAACCCACCTGGAGATCTCCAAAATAACCAAGAAATAAAAATGGTAGTCACCCAACCAAACCAGAAAATGCCAAGGAGGACCACCCAACCACAAGCAGCAAACCAATAAAGAAAGGAATAAGGCCAAAGGCAAACAAAACCCCATCCAAATTCCAAAGAGCATATATTCACTACAAGGAGAAAATAGGGAGATAACAAGCATAGAACAACAAACTCCAATTCACTAGGTAGATAGAACCAACCAATAGAAACCTCCAAGCCAAACCAGGAAAGGAGAACCAAGCTAGAAGAAGCCAATAATATCCATGAAAAAATAACCACCCAAAATAGCTAGGCAGATGAAAGAAGAAAATAGCAGCAACTAGTAGAACCAACCATAGCATCCACAAATCCAATTTGAGAAAGGCCACAACTAGCCAAAACTAGAGGAAAACCAAAAATTCATTGGTAAAAAAGGTAGGCCAAAATTTTGTACAACCACAACCCAATAGGAGACACAAAGCATGAGCCATAAAAAGAAAAAAAACCAGGCTCAGAGGATAGGAAAACCAATTAAAAATAGCACCACTAAGACCCAAAAAATGGCCAGGAAAGTATAGAATGGGGTAAAGTTGAAAGGGGCTTAATTATAGAAATAAACTCACCAAAAACAACTTCTTAGTGAGGGGAGCAAAAAATACAACAAAAAAAAAAGATTGAATAAAATCACCATAGCAAAAGATTAACAGAAGAACAAAAGGTTAAAATTTTAGGTAAGGCAATCTAGTGTTATCTAGATTGACCAGACCACGTAGATTCTTAGGTATGCAATTCTTATCAAATAAAATGAGCTCATTTAATATCAAATAGCTAGAATTCAGACATGCATTACTTTCACGAAGAATGTGAGAAATTTTGTAGCAAACTTGAGAAAGAAGCTTTTTAGTGTGATTAAGAAGATATAATAAGTTAGCATTTCCATTTTATTATTATTATGCATATCAAGTAAAATAAGAGCATCAACTTTAATCCAAATATTATAGAGGCCTTTGCTTAAATAAATATCAATAGCTTTGTTAACAATAATGAGTTCAACATAAATAACAAAATAAGCTTTAAGGTTTAGAGTTTTGGTTTTTTAATAGAAAATAAATTCAGATTCAACATTACTTATTTTTGATTTTATCAACCAAGTAACGCACCAAGTTTTCTAAGACACAATTGACAACATAGACCAAAATAGAGCACGCATAGAGCAAATCAAAAACCCTAGATAACTAGAACCGTCTCTACTATAAAGACATCGTTCCATATGCAATAGATGAGATTGTCCATTCTTCACTTTCTTTAGTTCCCATCAGAACCACCCCAGCCTCTAGAGTAGCAGGATCCACCATCATATCCCTGATCTCTCCCTCCACCACCACCGTGGTTGTAACCTCCATCTCTCCTCCCACCTCCATAACCACCACTGCTCTAACAACCACCTCCATATCCACCAGCACCTCCATATCCCACACCTCCACTACAATAACCGCCACCTCTACCTTCACCTCCACCGCCAGATCTAGACTAAGCCTGCTTGGCGGTGATGTTCCTGCCGTCATGGTTCTACCCATCCTAAAGGTTTAGGTTTATTAGTTTTTAGGTTTTAGGTTTAATTTTTAATTTATTTAGTTACTTTAGGATTAGGGTTTGGGGTTGATGGTTTAGGGTTTAGGGTTTAAGGTTTAAAGGTTTATGCTTTTAGGGTATAGGGTTTATGGCTAGGGTTTGGGGTTTAAGGTTAGGTTTTTAGGTTTGGTTTAGGATTTTAGGGTTGTAGGTTTAGGGTTTAGGGTTTAGGGTTTAGGATTTAAGGTTTTTTTTTAAGTAAACCAGTAGTTTAGGTTTATTTACTATATTGAGTTTATTTTATTCCTCTTGTTTATTTTCTTTTATTTTTTATTTAGGTTTATTTTTAATTTATTTAGTTTAGTTTATTTATTTTAAGTTTATTTATTTTTAATTTAGGGTTTTAATTTAAGTTTATTATTTTAGGTTTAGGTTTAAGTTTATTTTAAGTTCAATTTTATTTTATTTTATTTTAGGTTTAGTATTTTTTTCTTTTTTTAAGTTTAGGTTTAGGTTTTATTTTATTTTAAGTTTAGGTTTGAGGTTTTATTTTAGGTTTATTATAAGTTTTATTTTTAGTAGGTTTAGGTTTATTTTATTTATTTTATTTTTTTAATTTAGGTTTATGTTTATGTTTAATTTATTTTAGGTTTAGGTTTAGCTTTTATTTATTTTAGTTTAGGTTTAGGTTTATTTTTTTATTTTAAGTTTAGGTTTTTTTTAGTTTAGGGTTTTGGTTTTATATTTTATTTATTTTTAGGTTTATTTTTTAGGTTTAGGTTAGATTTTATTTAATTTTATTTTAGGTTATTTTATCTTTAGCTCGATCATCTTTATTTTATTTACATCTATTATTTTATTTTAGGTGTTTAGGTTTAATTTAGGTCTTTATTTTATTTTATCTTATATGATTAGGTTTAGGTTTTATTTATCTTATTTTAGGTTTTATCATTACTGGCCTAGGTCAGGTGGTAGGGTTGACAGATCAGGCTCATGGCCCAGTGAGTGGATCTGTTAGGGTGGCCTGGGGCTCAGCCCAGCCAGGCCTCAGGCCCATTTGAGCCAGTGCCAGTGTATGCTAGGGCCTTTTAAGGGCCAGGGCTGGGCTCAGGGCTCTGCACTCAGGGTCAGCCCAGGTCAGGTTCAGGCCTGTGGGCCTAGTAGGGCCTGGTTTAGTGGCTAAGGCCTGTGGCCTAGTCAGAACTAGGCATGTAGGTGGTCATTAGGGTCTGCCCATGATTCATAGGGTTCAGTGTGGCCTAATCCCAGCCTTTAGGATTTAGTCTTTGGTTTAGCCTCAGGTAAAAGCCTGGCTGGCCCATGGTTTCTGGCACAGGTCAGGTCCCAGGTCAGGGCCAGATTTAGGGGTCAGTCAGCCTTTAGGTCAGAGTTAGGGTATGTAGTTTTAGGGTTCTTTAAAATTAAGCAAACCAACATGTTTAAATTTATTTAGTATCCATTTATTTTAGTTCATTTTATCTTTATTTTATTAGGTTTAGTTTATTTATTTAGTTTATATGTTAGGGTTTAATTTTAGTTTATTTTAGGTTTAGGTTTAGTTTATATTTATGTTTATTTTAGTTTAGTATTATTTTATTTTAATTTTTTGGTTTAGGTTTTATTATTTTTAGGTTTAGGTTTAGGTTTTATTTTATTAGGTTTTAGTTTAAGGTATATTTTAGGTTTTATTTTATAGTTTATTTTTAGTTTATTTTATTTTATTTTATTTTAGTTTATGTTTAAGTTTAGTTTATTTTAGGTTTAGGTTTATGTTTAGGTTTTATTTATTTTAGTTAATGTTTATTTTAGTTTAGGTTTAGGTTTATTCTTTTATTTTTAGATTTAGGTTTTTTTTTGTTATAGGATTTAGGTTTTATTTTTTTACTTATTTTTAGGTTTTATTATTAGGTTTATTTGTTAGGTTTATGTTTTTATTTAGTTTTTATTTTATTCTATTGTAACTTTATCTTATTTTTATTTTAGGTTTAGTTTTTATTTTGTTTAAGTTTTTTATTTTTTAGTTTAGTTTATGTTTTTATTTATTTTATTTTTAGTTTAGTTTTTATTTTTTATTTTATTTTCTTTTTAGGTTTATGTTTAGGTTTAGATTTAGGTTTAGATTTTAGTTTATGTTCTTATTTTAGTTTATTTTTTATTTTATTTTGTTTAGATTTATTTATTTATCTTATTTTTAGGTTTTATCTAATTTAGGTTTAGGTTTTTAACTTGTTAGTTTTTGTTTTAGGGTTTAGTTTGGTATGTTTTATTTTTGGGTCAGGGTTTATGGGTTAGTGGTTTGGGGTAGGTAGGGTTTGTGGAATCAAGTTAGGGTTTTAGGGTTTAGGGTTTGGGTTTTGTGGTTTTAGTTTTAAGGTCATTTTAGGGTTTTAGTTTATGATCCGTTTAATTTAGGATTTAGGGTTTTTGGTTTTTTTTTTAACAAAAAACAAATTAAGATTTTATTTAGTTTATTTATTTTATTTTTTTATTTTTATTTATGTTTACTTTTTATTTTTATTTATCTTTTATTTATTTTATTATTTTTGTTTAGGTTTTTATTTGAGATCTCAGATTGGATTAGGTTTAGGTTTCTTTTAGTTGAGTTTTATTTATATTTATTTTTTTTTTTAGTTTTTTTTTTTTTAGGTTTTATATTTTATTTAGCTTTATGTTTATTTTATTTATTTTATTTTATTTAGTTCTGGTTTAAGTTTAGTTTATTTTAGGTTTAGGTTTTATTTATTTTAGTTTAGGTTTAGTTTTATTTTATTTTATTTTTCTTTTATTTTAGTAGGTTTTTTTTTAGTTTAGTTTAGGTTTTTCTTTATTTTGGTTAGTTTTTTTGTCAGGTTTTTATTTAGTTTATATTTTATTTTCTTTAGGTTTATTTTATTTTATTTTACATTTGTTGTTCTTTATTTAGTATGATATTCTTAAGTTTATTTTATTTATAGTTTAGTTTGGATTTATTTATTTTATTATTTTCTTTTAGTATTTATTTTATTTTATTTAGGTTTAGGTTTTACTTTAGCTCATTTTATTTTATTATTATCAGCTATTATTTAATTATTTTCTTTTATTTATTTAGTTTAGGTTTAGGTTTTTATTATTTGGTCAGGGTTTTAGGGGCATTGTTTCACTTTGGGTTTAGGGTTTTTATTTAGGTACAGGTTTTCAGGTCTTTAGGTTAGTAGTGGGTTTTAGTTTTGCTCAGGTTTGGTTTAGTTTAGATCTGTAGGTTTGGGGTTTAGTGTTTGCCTGGGCTCAGTGGTTTTTGGGTTTGGGTTTAGTAAGGCCCAGTGGTAGGTTTAGAGTTTAGAGGTGGTAGGTAGGTTTAGGGTTTATTTTATTTTTTTTAATTTTTTTTAATTTTAAGTTAGAATGATTTTTATCCATTATTTATTTATTTTAGTTTATTTTAAATTTTGATTAAATTTATTTTTATTTTATTTAGTTTATTTATTTTAGCTTATTTATTTTAGTTTAAGTTTTATTTTTTATTTATTTAGGTTTAGGTTTATTTTATTTTTAGTTTATTTATTTTATTATTTATTTTAGGTTTAGTTTTATTTTACTTTAGTTTAAGTTTTATTTTATTTTATTTTTTAGTTTAAGTTTTAGATTTTATTTTATGTTTTATTTTTAGTTTAGTTTAGGTTTATTTTATTTTTATTTTAGTTTAGGTTTATTTTAGTTTATATTTTATTTTTAGTTTATTTAGGTTTATTTTATTTTTTATTTTAAGATATATATATATATATATATATATATATATTTTAAGTTTAGGGTTTAGCTTTTTATTTATTTTTTTTAGGTTTAATTTTTAGGATTAGATTTTTATTTAGTTTTTATTTTATTTTATTCTATTTTATTTTTGATTTATTTTATTTTTATTTTAGGTTAACTTTTTATTTTTTATTTTAGTTTAGGTTTTTATTAATTTTATTTTAGTTAATTTTTTAATTTTTAATTTTATTTTTTTTTAAGTTTAGGTTTAGGTTTAGCTTTTAGTTTATGTTGTCATTTTATTTTTATTTTTTATTTTATTTTGGTTTTGGTTTTTTCATTTATTTTATTTTTGGGTTTTATTTAATTTAGGTTTAGGTTTTTTGCTTTTTAAGGTTTAGGGTAAGTTTAGTGCTTAGGATTTCAAGTTTAGGGTTTAGGTTTTGGATTTAGGGTTTTGGTTTTATTTTAGCGCTTAGGGTTTTTATTTCTTTTTAAATAGAGAACAATTTTAGATTCAACATTTCTTCTTTTTGATTTCATCAACCAAGTAACACACCATGTTTTGTATGACACAAGTGACGACATAGATAAAAAATGAGCACGCATAGAGCACATCAAAAACCCTAGATAATTAGAACCGTCTCTACTGTGAAAACACAATTCCATAAGCAGTTGATCAAGTCAGCCGTTCTTCAATTTTTATTTATTTAGTTTTTTTATTTTGAGGATAATTTTATTTTTTAATTTAGTTTAGGTTTATATTTATTTTATTTGAGTTTATTTTTATTTGTTTATTTTATTATATTTTTAGGTTGTAGTTTAGGTTTTTATATTATTTTATTTTTTCTTATTTTATTTAGGTTTATATTTTTTTACATGTTTTACTTTTAGGTTTTATTTAGTTTAGGTTTAGGTTTTTAGGTTTCAATGGTTTAGGGTTTAGGTTTTAGGGTTTATGGTTTAGGGTTAATTTTTAGGGTTTAGGGTTTAGGGTTTAGTGTTTAGTTTGTTTTTAGGGTTTGAGGTTTAGGGATAGCTTAAGATTTAGGATTTGTTTAAAAAAAATAAGTAAACCGGTAGGTTTAGGTTTATTTAGTTTACTTAGTGTATTTTTTATTTATTATAACTTATTTTATTTTTTATTTTTATTTATGTTTACTTTTTATTTTTATTTAGTTTTGTTTATTTACTTTAGGTTTATTTATTTAGTTTAATTTTTAGGTTTAGGTTTATTTTTTAATTATGTTTTATTTTTAATTTATTTTTAAGGTTTAGGTTTTATTTTTTAGGTTTAGGTTTTATTTTTTATTTTTAGGTTTAGGTTTAGGTTTTTATTTTATTATTTTAGGTTTAGGTTTTAGGTTTATTTTTAGGTTTACTTTAAGTTTATTTTTATTTTATTTAGTTTAGGTTTAGGTTTTGGTTTAGTTTGCTTTAGGTTTAGGTTTAGGTTTTATTTAAATTAGTTCATTTTAGCAGTCCAAGTTTATTTTATTTTAGTTTAGGTTTAGTTTTTTTTATTTAAGATTTAGGTTTCATTTTTATTTACTTTTAGGTTTTATTTTTAGGTTTATTTTTTAGGTTTATGTTTTTATTTAGTTTTTTTTTATTTTATTTTAGGTTTATTTTATTTTTTATTTTAGGTTTTATTTTTATTTTATTTAGTTTTTTTAAAATTTAATTTAGGTTTTTATTTATTTTATTTTAGTTAAATTTTTATTTTCTTTTTAGGTTTAGGTTTAGGTTCAACTTTAGGTTTAGGTTTTAGTTTATGTTTTTATTTTATTTTTATTTTTTAGGTTTTATTTAGTTTAGGTTTTATTTTTGTGGGTTTAGGGTTTGGTTTAGGGTTTGGGGTTTAGGGTTTAGGGTTTAGGTTTTTTTTTAGTGGGTTTAAGGTTGGGGTTATTTAGGGTTTAGGGTTTGTGGCTGGCCTGTGGTTTAGTCTTAGGGTTTAAGTTTTGCTTTTAGGGTCCGTGGTTTTTAGGGTTTATGGTTTAGGGTTTAGGTTGTGTTTGTTTAGGGTTTGGGTTTAGATTTAGGTTTAGGGTTTTTTTTTAAAAAAGTAAACCATAGGGTTTAGGTTTATTTAGTATATTTTTTCTTTATTTTAGTTTATTTTAGATTTATTTTAGTTTATTTTATTTTTTATTTTTATTTAGGTTTATTTTTATCTTATTTAGTTTAGTTTATTTATTTTAGGTTTATTTAATTTTTTTTAGGTTTTTTATTTTTATTTATTTTTTTGGTTTAGATTTAGGTTTATGTTTATTTTTTAGTTTAGTTTTTTTTTATTATTATTTTAAGTTCACGCTTTATATTTTGTTTTTTTTAGGTTAAGGTTTTTATTTTATTTTCTTAGGTTTAGCTTTTAGGTTTTTATTTGAGTTTATTTTTATGTTTTATTTTTTAGTTTAGATTTAGGTTTATTTTTAGTTTATTTTATTCTATTTAGTTTAGGGTTTAGGTTTAGTTTATTTTATGTTTAGGTTTAGGTTTAGGTTTTATTTACTTTAGTTTAGTTTATTTTAGTTTAGGTTTTGGTTTATTTTATTTTATTATTTTAGGTTTAGGTTTTTTTTTAGTTTAAGGTTTAGGGTTCAGGGTTAGTTTTTGGGTTTATGGTTTAGGGTTTAGGGGTTTTTTTGATTAAGTAAACTAGTTGGTTTAAGTTTATTTAGTTTATTTGGTTTATTTTTATTTATTATAGTTTAGTTTATTTTTTATTTTTATTTATGTTTACTTTTTATTTTTATTTAGTTTAGTTTATTTATTTTAGGTTTATTTATTTTAGTTTAGGTTTTTTATTTTAGTTTAGTTTTTAGGTTTAGGTTTAGGTTTAGGTTTTTATTTTATTTTTTTAGGTTTAGGTTTTAGGTTTTTATTTTAGCTTTATTTTTAGGTTTTATTTTTTAGTTTAGGTTTAGCTTTATTTTTAGTTTATTATATTTTATTTAGTGTAGGTTTAGGTTTTATTTATTTTAGTTTAGTTTATTTTAGTTTAGGTTAAGTTTTATTTTATTTTTATTTTAGGTTTAGATTTTTGTAATTTAGGGTTTAGATTTTATTTTTTATTTAATTTTAGGTTTTTTTTAGGTTTATTCTTTAGATTTAAGTTTTTAGTTAGTTTTTATTTTATTATATTATAGGTTTATTTTATTTTTATTTTAGGTTTAGTTTTTATTTTATTTAAGTTTTTTATTTTTTAGTTTAGCCTAGGTTTTTATTTATTTTATTTTAGTTTAGTGTTTAGTTTTATTTTGTTTTCCTTTTTAAGTTTAGGTTTAGGTTTCAGTTTATGTTTTTATTTTTTTTTACTTTTCTATTTTATTTTTGTTTAGGTTTTTCATTTATTTTATTTTTAGTTTTATTTAGTTTAGGTTTAGATTTTTATCCTTTTAGAGTTTAGGATTTAAGGTTTGAGGTTTTGGGTTTTTGGTTTTGGGTTTTTTTTTGGTTTAGGGTTTAGGGTTTAGGTTTCAGGGTTTAGGGTTTAGGGATTATGCTTAGGGTTTAGGGTTAGTTTAGGGTTTAGGGTTTATGGTTTTGGGTCTAGGGTTTTTTAGGGTTTACGGGTTAGGGTTTAGGGTTTAGGATTTAGGGTTGTAGGTTTAGGGTTGTAGGTTTAGGGTTGAGGGTTAGGGTTAGTTTTAGGGTTTAGGGTTTAGGATTTAGGGTTTAAGGTTTAGGGTTTTTTAAAATTAAGTAAATAGGTAGGTTTAGGTTTATTTAGTTTATTTTTTATGTATTTTAGTTTATTTTTTATTTTAGTTTATTTTATTTTATTTTTATTTAGATTTATTTTTTTAATTTTATTTAGTTTAGTTTATTTATTTTAAGTTTGTTTAACTTAGTTTAGGTTTTTTATTTTAGTTTATTTTTTTGGTTTAGGTTTAGGTTTATGTTTATTTTTTAGTTTAGTTTTATTTTTATTTTATTTTTTAGGTTTAGGTTTTATTTTTTACTTTTATAGATTTGGGATTTTATTTTTTTTTTGTAGGTTGAGGTTTTAGGTTGTTATTTGAGGTTTATTTTTAGGTTTTATTTATTAGTTTGGGTTTAGGTTTATTTTTAGTTTATTTTATTTTATTTTGTTTAGGGTTTAGGTTTAGTTTATTTTAGGTTTTATTTATTTTAGTTTAGGTTTAGGTTTATTTTATTTTGTTTATTTTAGGTTTAGTTTTTTTTTAGTTTAGGGTTTAGGTTTAATTTTTTTATTTATTTTTAGGTTTATTTCTTAGATTTAGGTTTTTATTTAGTTTTTATTTTATTTTATTTTAGGTTTATTTTATTTTTATTTTACATTTTGTTTTTATTTTGTTTAGGTTTTAGGTTTATTTTATTTTTTAGTTTAGTTTAGGTTTTTATTTATTTTATTTAAGTTTAGTTTTTATTTTCTATTTTATTTTATTTTTATGTTTAGGTTTAGGTTTAGGTTTTTATTTTATTTTATTTATTTTATTTTATTTAGGTTTAGGTTCTTTTACTTATTTTATTTTTAGGTTTTATTTAGTTTTGGTTTAGGTTTTTATGTTTTTAGGCTTTAGGGTTTAGGGTTTAGGGTTTAGTGTTTAGTATTTAGGCTTTATGGTTTAGGGTTTTTTGGGTTTAGGGTTTGGGGTTTAGATTTGACAGTTTAGGGTTGTAGGTTTTAGTGTTTAGGGTGTAGGGTTTAGAGTTTTTAGGATTTAGGGTTTAGGGTTTAGGTTTACAATTCAGGTTTTAGTTTAGGGTTTAGGGTTTTTGGTTTTTTTTAACAGAGAACAAATTCTGATTCAACATTTCTTCTTTTCGATTTCATCAACCATGTCGCAAACTAGGGGGGTAATCAAATGACCTCCTTGAGGCTAACTAAAGCCTCATGTTCTCGGGATGTCCAGACTATATACCCATTACCATTAAATCTTATATAAATCAACACATGAATAGAGGAAAGAGAACTCAACATTCATACACTTAAGCTATAAGCACATGCATTTCTTATGTATTTATGACTAGCATCATAACACATTATTTTTCATTTATAAGCTTTTGAAAAATACATTTAGATTTAATAGTGATAATACACATATATTAAATTAAATCAAACGCAAAACTTACATAAAGTAAATCCATTTTATTTTACGATTTTGAAAACATGGATATATGAATTCAAATTACATACCAAATTTAACATGATTGGAAAGAGGACAATCAAATATAAGCATGTGATTCATTCAACCAAACTAGTTCTTAAGGACAATCATATCAAATAAGATTATTTAAAAGTAAAGCTTCTTTATTAATTAAGTTTTGGATTTGATTTGATTTAAAAGGAGAAATCATCACTTATTTTAAACCCAGTCCCACATGAGTGATTTGATTTGATTTAAGAAAATGTAATTAAGTTAATTTTATCGATTAAGTAAGTTAAACTTTTAATTAGATGAATTAATTACCCTTACCTATGTCACCTTAAAGTAATTAACTAAATAATTATGATCTAACATGATATGCATGGAAAAATAAACTTGCAATGATCCTAAAAGATAAAAGGGGCGTAATACAATTGGCCCATGATTAATAGTTAATTAGATTAAGGGACTTAATTAATTACTCTTATGTTTTTTCCACATATGTGGACTAACCATAATTTCATTAAACTCTTTTAGGTGCGCGATCTAATGTCACTCGATTGAGGGAGAATGGAGTACGTCTGCCATTGCTCACTTAATATGAGCTTACCCGAGCTCAGATCAACTCCAATAGGATACCACACATTCACGACATCGATCGGAGGGGATCCAACAGTCAAGATCACACGAGATGCAAGTTTTCTTCAAAAAGCTCCAACCCATTTTTGCCTAAGGACTGGTTTTGAAAGCATACTACGCCCGAGCTCAAGACTGGCGGCTCGAACGATTGAGGAATCTTCATCTAATGGAGACGAAGCCCTGTTAAGCAATAATTGGATCAATTCTGATGATTTGGAGAATGACTTTGATCGAAGGCTCACCTTTGGTGATCAGGAAGCTCAGGAGATGATTCATTCTTGCTCAATGAGGCCTAGGGAAGGTATGCGCAAAGTAAATTTGAGTTTGATGAAAAAATAGGGAATTTAGGTCAGAAATGGGAGTGCCCTATTTTGTGACAGACGGGAATGGCATTTTCCAATCGAGGAATAAGCTTGGGAGCTTAGGGAATGGCTCTAGTGGGTTATCTTGGGTAGCTAGGGCTCTACGGAATGATTTTTGTGTGTGTTTGAGTGGAAATGAGGGGGTGTATACCCCCTTTCATCTTGATCAGATGGTGGGATCAGATTTGGCTTCTAGTGGCCGATTGGCCTTCTAAGGGAGTCTTGGGTGGCAGGGAGTAGGTGAGTTGGCTCAGCTTGGTTGGTTGAAGTTGTGGAGGTGGCTGCCAAGGAGGAATCATGGGTGTTCTATGGGCTTCAAATGCTCCAATGGGGAGGGTGAGGTGATTTTACCTCCCATGGGTCATAGCCGATTCAACCACTCCTTAGGTCAGGTTGGGCAGTGTCCTAGTTGCTAGGTGGACCATTGGGAGAGTACCAAGTGGGCAAGGAATGAAAATGACCACTTACATGGGTGATTTGTCTCATGTGAAGCCCTTGACCTAAGGGTAGAATGATTATTTGGCATTGGATTTGATTTGGGCAGATTTGAAATACATATGGGTAGGACAACTTGACCTCCACTAGGTAGAGGAAGAGGCTAGTTCAGAGGCAGTCCCAGGGGTGGAAAACCTCATTATTGGCCACCCAATAGAAGATATGTCCCAACTACAAGGAGTACACCTGCTATATATATGAACTTAGAACCTAGTTCATAGGATGAGTCTTATATGATTAGCACACTAGCTAGCTCTTCTCAGTAGCAGATTCCCTTGGAGGTGACACTTAAGCTAGACAACGATGAAGATCAGGCTCTAAAGCAAAGCATAAGTGTGTCCAAGTCTATATATGAAACAGTTAGGCATCAGTTGAGAATCTTAGCTCTAACCCCACTTTCCTCTCCAAAAGTTAATAGTTTGGTAGTTAAGGAAGCCCCTAAGTCATCCATAGCTGTGAAGACTCAGAGGTTCTTTTAAGGAGCATCACCCTCAAGTTAAGAAGTTGATGTAGAACTTGAGGATGATTCATATAAATATTTAATAGAATTACTTTTTGATTGGTACTTTTCTTGTGTACATATTTTAGCAAAGAAAGGGTTAATCCCACATACTTGGTCAAAGCACAAGTCAGACTACTTTGAAATAATATGGAAAAATAAATGCAAAGGCTCTCAATCAAGACCGAGACTAGGATTTAGTGTAGTGGGTATAGTCAATGATGATGATTACTACTTTGTCATCACTAATCATTTAGAGTCTAATTGGTTCTTTTCAAATCACATTAACTCATATGAGGAGCTGTGCTTAGAAACCTTAGATGATCCAGATGATTTTGAAGTCAAAGATGCACCACCACAGTTTAAAGAAGAGATTACATGAACCATCGACAAGCTCAAAGAAATCAACTTAAGAACTGAAGAAGATCCACGCCTGACATACATCAGTTCTTTGTTGAATGAAATTGAAACCAATGACTTAGTTAGGCTATTCACTGAGTTTAAGGACTGCTTTGCATGAAGTTATGAAGAGATGGCCAGATTGGCTCCTTATATAGTGGTTTATAAAGTAATAATAGAGCATACTGCTAACCTTATCAAGTAAGCTCCTAGACGCATGCGATTAGACATAGAACAATAGGTCATTTATGAAGTCAAAAAATTGATCGATGTTGGCTTCATTTGAGAAGAAAAATACCCTACCTGGTTAGTTAGCATCATCCCAGTTAAGAAAAAGAATGTCCAAATTCATATATGCATTGATTTTATGGATTTAAATAAGGCATGTCCAAAAGATAAATTTCCACTACTAATCTCGGAGCTGATGGTGGACATTGCCTCAACTCATACAACCTTCTATTTCATGGATGGATTGTCTAGATATAAAAAAATAAAGATGACCCTTAAAGATGAAAGAAACATTGATTTTAGAACCCTTGGAAGAATGAGAATCTATTGCAATAAAATCATGCCTTCCAGCCTTAAGAGTCATAGCCCACATAGTGGGTCTGAATGATCCTCATTCTTCCAAGGGTCATCAGTTCATCTTATCTACTACTGACTACTTTTTCAAATGGGTGATAGCGATTTCACTCAGAGAGGTCATAGTTCAACATGTGTTGCAGTTTTTTAGGAACCATATCATATATAGGTTCTGAGTGCCTCGATGAATTATATTTGATATTGGTACTACAGTCAAGAGCACTGAGATCAACAACTTTTCATAGAGACACAACATATATTAGAGATATTCTACCATCAACTACCTGAGGGTAAACATCTTAGCAGAAGCCTTCAACAAAACTCTCATAGAAATACTAAAGAAGACACTTGATAACAATAAGCGATAGTGGCATGAGCAGTTAGTTGAAGCCTTGTGGGCCTATCACACCACATATAGAACTCCAACTCAGTCTACTCCTTTCTTCTTAGTGTATGTGTCCAAAGCCATTCTACCATTAGAATTCTAACTCCCATCACTAAGGATTGTTATGGTTAGCTAGATCACAACAGAGCAGAAAGCCAAGTTGCAATTAGAAGAGCTCAAAGGATTGATGGAGAGACGCTTGAGCGCATGCCAAAACCTTGAGTTTTACAAAGCTAAAATGATTCAAGATCACAACAAGTTGGTTCATCCTAGATATTTTCAAGTAGGAGAGCTTATTTTAGTTCTAAGGAGATCGATTGTTACCCGTTGTAAGATGGGAGGCAAGTTTGAACCCACTTGGGAAGACCCTTTTTCCATAGAGAAGGCATACCAAGGAGGATCTTATCAGCTTATTAGTCATAAGGGAGAGCACCCAATTCTTGCAATCAATGGGCTCTACTTAAAGAAATATTATAAATAATGTTTTAATACAATTATCATCAATGAAAATTCTATTTTGAATATAATCTTTTCCATGTTGAAAGAATTCTTATTTGTGAATCCACCAAAATATGTTTAGGGTAGTTGTAAGGAACCCGAGCGACATCCTACCCTTCATCGACACAACACAAACATATAAAATAAACACATATCTTATGTCTTGGGCTACTCTGAGTTAAGATAATGCCCCCAGTAGCACTCACTCAGTAGCTACTCTAGGTCAAGCTGATGTGCTACCCAAGTAGTGTGTCACCCCAGTGGTCTTCTTACTTCGGAGGATGTAAGTATGCTACACTTTCATTCCTTGCTTGGCCACTACACACCAATGAGCACCTTGTTAATTTGGTAAGCCTTACTACATGGTCGGTAAGGTACCACATGTTGGCTTCATTTTAGAGGATGTGAGTCTACTATGCTTTCTTCTTGGATTAGCCTTCATGCATTGACTGGGTCGAATATATTTGAGGTTTAGGATAAGTCCCCTAGCAGCTCCTTTCCTCATTACTACTTCAATTCTTGGTCCAGTCCTTCCTTGGGTCTCCCCGCTTAGTAGTTGTTCTAGGTCAGATAGAATCTATCCCAACAATAACAGACTATCCCGATGATCAATTTCTCTTGGAAAGTTGTAAACCTACAAGATTTCTTTCCAAATTGATCATTGCACACCAACGAGCTCCTTTGGTTGGTTGGTTCTCACTATGTTGATGAATACACCACTCATTGGGGACACACCTTAGGTTGTTTGGTTCTCGCACCTTAGGATACACCACTCATGGTAGATGTAAGTCTACTATGCTTTCTTCTTGTGTTGGCCACCATACACAGTTGTTGTACACCGAAAGGCACCCCCTTAAGTTGGCTAGGTCTACCCCGCAATTGGTAGACTATCCCTTTGGATTTGTAAACCTGAGGTAGGTCAAGGTTGATATATCCCTTCTCAGTGGGTACATCATACATTGACAGTGTCCATACATTAACTCAAATTAAATTAAACCCAAACTAACTTTCCCTAGTGGAGTTAAATCACACCCTTCTTCCTAGTGTAGCCCCAAATCATATATAAATAAGTCAAGCAAACAAATAAAATTCAAAACCAACCTCCCTAGTAGAACCAAGTTAAACCAACTCCGCTAGTAGAGTCTAAATCAAAGAAATCCAACCAAACTCTTATCCCAAGCGGATACATCCCCAATCAAATTGAGAGGGTACTGATCCCTCCATCTAAAATTCCAAACAAAAAAATTAAACATAAGTAAAATAAAAAGGGGCTAAGCAAAGGTTTATTAATAGAGGAGTGATATCGCATCTAGTATTTTTGGACAATTTGGGAGGGTAGTGTTTAACTCATTTGTTTCTTTTTAGCATGATAAGTTTAGAAACCATTTTCTTTTCCCCTAGAGTCATCATCCGAGTAAGATTTAGTAACATTGGTCACAAATTTAGGATAATTCTCCAAGTATTTAGAGGGGAGTTCACCCTATTCCAAATCCATATTAAGCTAAAAAGTAGGAATAACATGAATATCAAGATTATAAATGAGAGACGATGATGATTTAGATCCATTTAAAGCACGAGTAGTTAAATCCGGATCAAAGATGTTTTCAACATGCTTGACATCATTTAAATCATCATTAAAAGCTTCATTTTTATCAATCAAAGCTAGCATAGATGCAGGAATAGAATCAGAGGAAACCAAATCATCTTCCAATAACTTTGAAAATTTATTATTCTCCACATTAGAAATATTCAAATTCAAAGAAGAAAAAAGAGTAAAGTCAACCTTCCCATTTTGAAAATTAGCTGAATCTATATCAACAGTAGGAGCCGAAACTAGTTCAATAGGATTAACCATGATATCCAGGGAATCAACCTCAATAACAGCCTTCATACCATTCTTAAGATCCGAGGCTATTTTTTGAACATAAGCAGGGATCACTTATGGGTAAGAACAACATTCTCTTTAGGAGAATTTCATTTTTTTTTAAATGGGGATGGAGAATATAACCTTCTGAATTATCATGACGTGAATTTTACAATTGAATCATAAAATTGAAAGTTTATCCAATTCAACCTTTTGTGAATACCCATATTTTTCAGAGCCAATCCGAACTTCCTTAGGGTTTTTTTAGTTATGTATAATTCCACGAGGATCCAAAGATGATGGGATCGCTGGTCACTTGGTCGAGTTACAAAGGCTGGCCAAATAAAGCCCCGTCAATAAAAAGCACATGATGGGTAATAAAATGAATGTGCATATTAAGAATAAATAACAACATAGGAATAATAGGAGATTCCTTCAACAATGCATTTGACAATTAAAGATGAAATATGAATAGTGCGAAAAAACATGTTAATAATCCAAATTGTTAGAAAGTTGAATCAGGATACGCCGAGGGTCAATAAGACCAATCGACAAAGCACCCAAAGCTTGAGATTATGGAAAAAATAGTGGATCTTATTCAAATTTGGATGAGGCAAAGAAAATTTATCGATAAGAGAAAATTTAAATGGTTTTGCCAACTTTTCAACATCCACAGTAAAACACTTAATGGCCGACAAACCTCTAAAATATGTCAAAATGAGATTAACCAAATCAATGAGGGAGAAGTCTTACCAGAGAGTGCATCCTTAAATGATTTTGTTGAAGAAGTAGCATTAGGACCACCAAGCCCCAAATTGTTGGATTCTCTAGCCGAAGCATCCATAATTTGAGGTGGACCCCAAGGGATAGAACTCACTATAGCCATGGTCAATGATGAAGCATCATGCAAATGGCCAGATGACATTCAAGCCTTTGAATTCGGTAGAATCCAAAGCAAAAGCCTCAGAAATCCCCAGTCAAGGATGCGCCACCAAGAGGTATTCAAAAATCACCAAAGAACGAAAGAGCACTCTGGGGGAGAGCAGTTTGGGTTTAGGGTTTAGCGATTAGGGTTTTATGGTATAGGGTTTAAGGTTTAGGGTTAGTTTGGAGTTTAACATTTAAGGTTTATGGTTTAGGCTTTAGGGTTTTTTAGGGTTTAGGCTTTAGGGTTTAGGGTTTAGGGTTTTAGGGTTTAGTTTAGAGTTTCAATTTTAGGGTTAGTTTAGGGTTTAGATTTTCTTTATTTTTATTTTTTAAATTAAACTAGGTTTAGCTTTATTTAGTTTCTTTTATTTATTTATGTTTATTTTATTTTTATTTAGTTTAGTTTTATTTTATTTTAGGTTCTTTTATTTTTAGTTTATCTTTTAGTTTAGGTTATGGTTTATTTTTTAGTTTATTTTTATTTTTATTTTATTTTCTAGGTTTAGGTTTTATTTTTTATTTTTAGGATTTTATTTTAATTTTTTAGGTTTAGGATTTATGTTTTTATTAAAGGTTTATTTTTAGGTTTTATTTTTTAGTTTAGGTTTAGGTTTATTTTTAGTTTATTTTATTTTATTTAGTTTAGGTTTAGTTTATTTTATGTTTTGGTTTAAGTTTTATTTATTTTAGTTTAGTTTATTTTAGTTTAGGTTTAGGTTTTTCCTAATTTTAGGTTTAGGTTTTCTTTTTAGTTTATCATTTAGGTTTTATTTTATGTTTATTTTTAGGTTTATTGTTCAAGTTTAGGTTTTTATTTTATTTTAGGTTTATTGTTCAAGTTTAGTTTTTATTTTATTTAAGTTTTTTATTTTATTTAGTTTTTTTAGGTTTTTATTTATTTTATTTTAGTCTAGTTTTTATTTTTTATTTTATTTTCATAGTAGGTTTAGGTTTTAGTTTTAGTTTATATTTTTATTTTATTTTATTTTATTTATTTTATTTTAGGGTTTAGTTATTTATTATATTTTTAAGTTTTATTTTATTTAGGGTTTAGGGTTTTTGCTTTTTAGGGTTTAGAGTTTATTTAGGGTTTAGAGTTTAAAGTTCAAAGTTTGGGGTTTCGGGTTTAGCATTTAGGGTTTTGGTTTTTTTTAAGGTTTAGGGTTTAGGGTTTAAGTCTTAGGGTTTAGGCTTTAGGGTTTAGGGTTTAGGTTTTATGGTTTATGGATTTGGGTTTTTAGAGTTTAGGGTTTAGGGTTTAGGATTTAGGATTTAGGTTTTAGGTTTTAGGTTTAGGGTTCAGGTTTTAGTTTATGGTTTAGGGATTTTTTTGGTTTTTTATTTTAGAGAGCAGATTCAACATTTTTCTTTTGATTTAAAACCAAGTTACATGAAGTTTTCTAAGACACAATGAGATAGATCAAAATTTACACATAGAGTAAATCAAAACCCTAGATAACTAGAATCTACTATAAGGACACAATTCCATAAGTAGCGATCGACGCTCTTAGTTTCTAGTAAAATCTCTAGTAGTTGTCTCTATTTTTAACCATTTATTAACCACCACCTCACTTCATAGCTCATCTCCACTTGATCTGACCTTGGACCATGATGTTATCGTTGTCAAGGTTCTCTCTTTCTTAGGGTTTATGTTTAGGTTTATTAGCTTTTAGGGTTTAGGTTTATTTTTTAATTTATTTAGTTACTTTAGGTTTAGATTTAGGGTTTGTAGTTTAGGGTTTATGGTTTAGGGTTTAGGGTTACGGTTAGGGTTTAGGGTTTAGGGTTTTATTTATTTTAGCTTAGTTTATTTTAGTATACGTTTAGGTTTATTTTATTTTGTTTATTTTAGGTTTTGGGTTTTTTTTAGTTTAGGGTTTAGGTTTTATTTTTTATTTCTATTTAGGTTTGATTTGTAGGTTTATTTTTTAGGTTTAAGTTTTTATTTTATTTAATTTTTATTTTACATTAAGGTTTTATTTTATTTAGGTTTTTTATTTTTTAGATTTATTTTATTGTTTAGTTTAGATTAGGTTTTTATTTATTTTATTTTAGTTTAGTTTTATTTTATTTTTATTTTTGTTAGGTTTAGGTTTTATTTTATTTTATTTTATTTTATTTAGATTTAAGTTTATTTTTATTTTATTCTGATTAAATTTAGGTTTAGGTTTTAAGAGTTTTTAGGGTGGGAGGGTGGGGTTTAGGCCTGGGGAGGTTATCCATTTTAGTGTTTAGGGTTTGGGGTTTGGAGGGTTTGAGGTTTAGGGTGGTTAGGTCCAGAGAAGTTTAGGTGTTTTATAAGTTTAGTTAGTTTCTTTAATTTATTTTATTTAGTATTGGGTTTATGGTAGGGTTAGTGGTAGATTTTAGGTCCGTGGTAGGTCAGTAGGTTGGTGCAAGTGGGGTTGTTTAGGTTTGGGTTAGTTAGTTTTAATATTTTAGGTTTAAGATGATTTTGGTTGTGTTTAGGGTTTAGTGTTTAGGGTTTAAGGTTTAGGGTTTAGGGTTTAGGGTTTAGGGTTTAGGGTTTAGGTTTAGGGTTTAGAGTTTTTTTTTTAATTAAATAAATAGGTAGGTTTAGGTTATTTAGTATATTTAATTTATTTTTTAATTATTTTAGTTTATTTTATTTTATTTATTTTTATTTAGGTTTATTTTTTATTTTTTTATTTAGTTTAATTTATTTATTTTAGTTTAGGTTTTTTTATTTTAGTTTATTTTTAAGTTTAGGTTTAGCTTTATTTTTTAGTTTTATTTTATTTTTATTTTATTTTTTAGGTTTAGGTTTTATTTTTTATTTTTAGGTTTAGGTTTAGGTTTAGTTTATGCTATTTTATTTAGTTTAAGTTTAGGTTTAGGTTTTGTTTATTTTTGGTTTAGGTTGACATTTTACTTATTTTTGTGTAGTTTATTTTAGTTTAGGTTTAGGTTTTATTTTTAGTTTATGGTTTAGGTTTTATTTTTTGGTTTACTTATTAGGTTTATATTTTTATTAAGTTTTTATTTTAATTAGGTTTTTTATTTTTAGGTTTAGTTTAGGTTTTGATTTATTTCATTTTAGTTTAGTTTTTTATTTATTTTATTTTATTTTCTTTTTGGGTTTAGGTTTAGGTTTAGTTTTAGATATTTTATTTTCATTTAGGATTTTATTTATTTTATTTTTAAGTTTTATTTAGTTTAGTTTACATTTTAGCTTTTTTAGGGTTTAGGGTTTATGGTTTGTTTAGGATTTAGGGTTTCAAGTATAAGGTTTGGGGTTTATAGTTTAAGGTTTAGGGTTTAGGGTTTAGGGTTTAGGTTTTGGGGTGTAGTGTTTAGGGTTTAAGGTTTTAGGGTTTAGAGTTTAGGGTTTAGTGTTTCAGGTTTAAGGCTTTTATTTTTTAGGTTTTAGGGTTTAGGATTTAAGTTTAGGGTTCAAGTTTTAGTTTAGAGTTTAAGGTTTTTGGTTTTTTATTTTTTTTAATAGAGAGCAAATTGATATTCAACATTTTTTTTTTGATTTCATCAACCAAGTAACACACCAAGTTTTCTAAGAAACAAGCAATGACATAAATTAAAAATGAGCATGCATAAAGCAAATAAAAAAACCATAGGTAACTAGAATCATCTCTACAATAAAGACATAGTTCTATAAGCATTAGATCGGATCGGCTGTTCTTCAATTTCTCTAGTTCCCATCAGAACCACCCCGACCTCATGAATAGCGAGATCGACCATCATATCCTCGATCTCACACTTTGCCACCACCACGACTGTAATTTCCATCGCTCCTCCCGCCTCCCTAATCACCATTTCTTTGACCACCACCTCCATATGCACCAGCACCTTCAGATCCCCCACCACACTGACATAATCGCCGCCTCCACCTTCGCCTCCACTACCAAATCTAGACTGCGCCTGTTTGACGGTGATGTTCCTATTATCAAGGTTTTTCTCATTCTTAGGGTTTAGGTTTAGGTTTAGGTTTATTAAGTTTTATGTCTTAGTTTTATTTTTTAATTTATTTAGTTGCTTTAGGTTTAGGATTAGGGTTTGGGGTTTAGGGTTTAGGGTTTAGGGTTTAGGGTTTATGGTTTAGTATTAGGGTGGGTGGTAGGTTAGTTTAGATTATTGCTTTTAGTGGGGTTTAGGGTTAGGGTTTAGGGTGGTAGGGTTATAGGTTATGGTTTATGGTTTTTTTTTTAAAAAAAAATTAAATAAACTAGTAGTGGATTATTTAGTGTATTTAGTTTATTTTTATTTAATTTTGTTACTTTATTTTTATTTTATATAGGTTTTTTTAATTTATTTTATTTTATTTTTAGTTTATTTATTTTAGTTTCTATTTTATTATTATTTTATTTTTAGGTTTAGCTTTATTTTTTTTTTTAGGTTTAGTTTAGGTTTTTTATTATTTTAGTTTAGTTTTTAGGTTTTTATTTTAGGTTTATTTTTAGGCATTATTTTTTAGTTTAAGTTTATATTTATTTTTAGTTTATTTTATAATATTTAGTTTAGGTTTAGGTTTAAGTTTTATTTATTTGAGTTTAGTTTATTTTTGTTTAGGCTTAGGTTTATTTTATTCTTATTTTAGGTTTAGGTTTTTTTTTTAGTTTAATGTTTAGGTTTTATTTTTTTTATTTATATTTAGGTTTTATTTTTAGGTTTATTTTTGAGGTTTAGGTTTTTATTTAGTTTTTATTTTATTTTAAGTTTCTTTTATATTTATTTTACGTTTAAATTTTATTTTATTTAGGTTTTTCATTGTTAGGTTAATTTTATTTTTTAATTTAGTTTAGGTTTTTATCTCTTTTATTTTAGTTTATATATTTTTTATTTTATTTTATTTTAGGTTTTGGTTTAGGTTTAGTTTAGGTTTTCATGTTATTTTTATCTATTATTTTATTTAGGTTTAGGTTATTTTATTTTATTTTATGGTTTATTTAGTTCAGTTTAAGTTTGTTAGGTTTAGGGAAGATTTTTTTAGGATTTTTGGGGTTAGTTTTAGGGTCAGTGGAGTGAAAGGTTTACCAGTGGAGAGTGAGGTTTAGTTTAGTGGTTTGGTTGGTCATTAGAGAAGGAGGGAAACCTCAGGGCTCAGTTTAGTTGGGTAGAGTTAGAGAGTTTTGGATTGTGGAGGACTTTAGGGTCAGTCAGGTTAGGGTGAGGTTTAGTATATGAGGGTAGCATTTATAGTCTTTTATGGTTTAGGATTATTACTTAGGGTAGGGTTTTTTTAAAAAAAAAACCCAAGTTAGGTTTATTTAGTTTATTTATATTTTTATTTATTTATGTTTTATTTTAATTTAATATTTTTGTTTAGGTTTATATTTATTTAGTTTATATTTTTTATAGGTTTGGTTTTATTTTATTTTAGGTTTATTTTAGGTTTTATTTTATTGTTAGGTTTTAAGTTTTTATTTTATGTTTATTTTGGTTTTATTTTTTTTTAGTTTATTTATTTTAGTTTAGTTTAGTAGTTTTATTTTATTTAATTTATTTTAGTTTAGGTTTTATTTTATTTATTTAGGTTTAGTTTATTTTATTTTAATTTTAGGTTTAGGTTTTTTTAAATTATTTTATGTTTTTAATATTTTTTAGGTTTTATTTTTAGGTTTATTGTTTAGGTTTAAGTTTTTTATTTAGGTTAATTTCATTTTCTTTTATGTTTTAGGTTTTATTTTATTTAGTGTTTTTATTTTGGGTTTATTTAATTTTAGTTTAGTTTGGGTTTTATTTATTTTATTTTAGTGTAGTTATTATTTTTATTTTATTTTATTTTAGGTTTAGTGTAAGATTTAGGATTTAGTTTAGGTTTTATTTTATTTTATTTAGGTTTATGTTATTATTTTTTTTAGATTTTATTTAGTTTAGTTTTTTTTGTTTTAGGTTTGTGGTTTGGGTTTGGGGTTTAGGTTTAGGGTTAAGGTAGGGTTTAGTTTAGGGGTGGTTTTAGGGTTTAGGATTTTATGGTTTATGGTTTAGGGTTTAGGTTTTATTTATTTTAGTTTAGTTTATTTTAGTCTAGTTTATGTTATTTTATTTTATTTATCAGTTTAGGCTTTTAGTTTAAGGTTTAGGTTCTATTTTTTATTTATTTTAGGTTTATTTTAAACCTTTAAGTTTTATTTAGTTTTATTTTATTTATTTTAGGTTTATTTTTTGTTTATTTTATGTGGTTTTATTTTATTTAGGTTCTTATTTTAGGTTTAATTTTTAGTTTAGTTTAGGTTTTTATTTATTTAATTTTTAGTTTTATTTTTTTATTTTATTTTATTTTATGTTTGTTTTTATTTTAGTTTAGTTTATTAGTTTTATTTTTATTTTTAAATTTATTTAGTTTAGGTTTTTTATTTATTTTATTTTGGTTTAGGTTTTAAGTTTTTATATTTTGGGTAGGGTTTGTTTAGTTTTTTTTTTAGTTTTAGGTTTAGAGGGTTAGTTTGGGTTTGGGTAAGGATGGTTTTATTTTATTTATTTCAATTAGTATTTTATTATTTTAGTTTATTTTATTTTATTTATTTTTAGGTTTTTTATCTTTAGTTTAGGTATATTTATTTATTTATAGGTTTATTTATTTTATTTTATTTTAGGGTTATATTTTTTATTTATTTTAATATTTTAGTTTATGTTTAGGTAGTTATGTTAATTTAGGGTTTAGGTTTATTTATTTTATTTTTAGGTTTATTTTATTTTTTATTTTAGGTTTAGTTTTATTTTATTTTTTTAGTTTATGTTTTTTATTTTAGTTTAGTTTTATGTAGTTTTAGGTTTAGTTTATTACTTTTATGTTATTTTATTAGTTTATTTTATTTTATTTTATTTTAGTTTATTTAGTTTAGGTTTAGGTTTTAGCTTTTTTTATTTAGTTTTAGGTTTATGTTTGGGGGTTTAGATTTAGGGTTTGGGGATTAGGGTTTGGGGTTTGGGTTTATGTTTTAGGGTTTGGGTTTGTGGTTTAGGTTTTAGGGTTTTTTTAGGGTAGGTTTTAGAGTTTAGGGTTTTTAGGGTTTAGGGTTTAGGGTTTATGATTTTTGTTTTTTTTAACAGAGAATAAATTCAGATTCAACATTTCTTCTTTTCGATTTCATCAACCAAATAACACACCAATTTTTCTAAGAGACAAATGATGAAATAAATCAAAAATGATCACACATAGAGCAACTGAAAAACCATAGATAACTAGAATCATTTCTATTGTAAAGACATTCCAGTTAGATCAATTCGCTCTTTAGTTTTCTAGTTCCCATCAACCACCCGTGCCTCTAGAGTAGATCCACCATCATATCGACCTCTCCCTCCTCACCACCACGCCGTAACCTTCTTCATCATCCCGCTTCCATAATTACCACTACCACCACCGCCATATCCACCAACACCTCCATCCCCACCATCACTACGATAACCACCTCCTTCCTCCACGCCAGATCTAGAGCTTGGTTGATTGATGTTCCTGCCATCAAGGTTCTGCCTATTCTTAGGGTTTAGGTTTAGGTCTATTAGGTTTTATGGTTTCAATTTTATTTTTAATTTTTTTTAAGTTTTATTTCTAGATAAATTTTATATGTTTAGTTTTTTATTTAGTTTTTATTTTATTTTATCATAGGTTTATTTTATTTTTATTTTACTTTTAGTTTTTATTTTATTTACATTTTTGTTCTTATGTTTATTTTATTTTTTAGTTTAGTTTAGGTTTTTATTTATTTTGTTTTAGTTTATTTTATTTTATTTTATGGTTTAAGTTTAGTTTTTTTTTTTTATTTATTTATTTATTTTATTTTATTTAGGTTTACTTTATTTATTTTATTTTAGGTTTTATTTAGTTTAACTTTAAGCTTTAGGTTTTGTGATTTTTAGTTTAGGGTAAAGGGTTTTAGGTTTAGGTGTTAGTTTGGGATTGGGGTTAGGGTTTAAGTTTAGGGTTTAGGATTTATTTTGCTTTAGTTTTAGACTTTTGGGTTTAGGTTTAGGTCTGCTTTTGGTTAGTTTAGGGTTTAGGGTTTAGTCTTTTGGTTTAGGTTTTTGGGTTTTTTTTTTTGGGTTTAGGTTTAGTTTTAGGGTTTGGGGTTTAGGGTTTAGGTTGGGTTTAGGTTTGGGGTTCAAGTTTTAGTTTAGGTTTAGGTTTTGGTTTTTTTTTTTATTTTAATAGAGAACAGATTCAGATTCAACATTTCTTCTTTTGATTTGACTAACCAAGTATCACAAAGTTTTCTACACAAGCTATGATAGATCAAAATATACCATGCATGAGCAAATCAAAAACACTAGATAACTAACTGTCTACTATAAAGACACATCCATAAGGATCGATCGGTTCTTCAATTTCTCTTAGTTATCGAATCCCTATTTGAGTAGTGGATCCACCATCATACCCTCGATCTCTCTCTCTCACCACCACCCAGCCTAGCTCTCCTCCTCCATAACCACCATTACTCTAAGCACCACCTTCATACCCACCAGCACCTCCAAATCCTCCACCACCACTGCGATAACCACCGCCTCCTTGTCCCACCACCGGATCTAGATTGAGGCTAACGGTGATGTTATTGTTGTCAAGGTTCTCCTATTCTGTGGGTTTAGTTTAGGTTTAAGTTTATTAGTTTTAGTGTTTAGGTTTAATTTATTTAGTTACTTTAGGTTTGGTTTAGAGTTTGGAGTTTACTGCCAGTTTTAGGGTTTAGGTTAGGTTTTTTAGGTTTGGGTAGTGGTGGTGGTGGGTTTGGGTTTTGTGGTTTAGTTTAGGGTGGGTTTATTTAGTAGGGTTTAGTGTGGTTTGGATTTTATTTATGATTTTTTAAATTAAGTAACCCAAGTAGGTTTAGTTTATTTAGTTTACATTTATTATTTATTTAAGTTTATTTAATTTTATTTTATTTAGGTTTATTTTTATTTAGTTTATTTATTTATTTTAATTTAGTTTTTTATTTTAATTTTTTTTAGGTTTAAGTTATTGAGTTTTATTTTATTTTATTTTAGGTTTAGATTTTATTTTATTTTTTTCAAGTTTAAGTTTTATTTTATTTTAGTTTAAGTTTTATGTTTTATTTTTGTTTTATTTTATTTTATTTTATTTATTTTAGTTTAGTTTAGTTTATTTTAGGATTAGGTTTTGGTTTATTTATTTTAGTTTAGTTTATTTTAGTTTAGTGTTATTTATTTTGTTTTATTTATTTTAGGTTTAGGTTTTTTTTAGTTTAGGTTTTTATTTTATTTATTTTAGATTTTATTTTAAGGTTTATTTTTTAGGTTTAGGTTTTTTATTTAGTTTTTAATTTTATTTTAGGTTAATTTGTTTTATTTTTTAATTATTTATTTTATTTAGGTTTTTTAGTTTTATTTTATTTTAGTTATTTTATTTTATTTATTTTATTTATTATTTATTAATTATTTATTTATCTTTTTATTTCATTTATTTTTTTTTATTTTTTATCTTTATATTTTAGGGTTTTCAGCCTAGGGCTTAGGGTTTTTTTATTTTATAGTGATCAGGCTCAGGGTTTAGGGTTTATCAGTTTTGGGTTAGTTTGTGTTTGGGCTAGAGTTTCAGTTTGGGTTTAGGTTTGTTTATTTATGGTTTAGGGTTTAGGGTTTTAGAGTTTAAGGTTTGGGGTTTAGGGTTTGGAGTTTAGTTTTTTTTTAGGTTTAGGGTTTAGGTTTGGTTTAGGGTTTGTGGTTTTTAGGTTTATTGTTTGGGGTTTAGGTAGAGTTTAGGGTTTATTTTGTGGGTTTAGGTTTAGGTGTATTTTTATTTTAGTGTTTTAGGTTTAGGGTTGAAGTTTTAGTTTAGTGTTTAGGGTTTTTTTTTCTACAGGGAACAAATTCATATTCAACTTTTCCTCTTTTTGATTTGATCAACCAAGTAACACACCAAGTTTTTCAAGACACAAGAAATGACAGATAAAAAATGAGTTTGCATAGCATCAAAACCCGGATAACTATAACCATCTATGGAAGACATAGTTCCATGCGGATCGGACGTTCTTCGCTTTCTAGTTTCCATCAAACCACCCTCGCCTTTTGAGTAGCGGATCCACGATCATATCCTGATCTCTCCCTCCCACCACCACTGTAACCTCCTCCCTCCTCCAGCCTCAGAACCACCATTGCCCTCACCACCACCTCCATATCCACCAAAGACAGATCCCCACCACCATGTGATAACTACCGCCTTCAACCTTCACCTCCACCGAGATCTAGTTGTTGATGATGATGTTCCCGCCATCAAGGTTCTAATATTCTTAGGGTTTAGATTTTTTTAAGTAAATTAGGGAATTTTATTGCCACAAAGAAAATGTACAAAGTCCTTAGAGGGGTAAATCTCTAAACTAATTCTCAAAGTGCCATAATAAGTCCTAAAGAGATAAAACCCATAACTTTACAATAATATAAGGAAAAAAAAAAAGAAAACCAAAGAACAACAACATCCATGTTCGCAACAACAACATCCACTAGGTCCTTTGATACTAGAAAGAAGATCCGCAATATTCTCCCAACCTATAAAAGAAATCTTCAACATACTAGTGAAAGAATCAAGAAAATTAAGCAAGCATAAAGAGTATGAGCAAAGAAAAGGAGCAAAGAAAAAAAAAAAGTCCACAATCATCTCAAAGAACAACACTATATGTAAGCATCCAAACTTCAAGAAGGGTTACAATTACATATAGTGCTACAACCCAAAAGAAGATAGAGAGGAAAACATTAAGGCCATCAGATACCTCTTATAGCCCATCATCCCAAGTCCATCATCCTCAAGAAGTCTACAAACTCCTCCAAGAACATAATAGCCAACCACAAGCCACCAAAACAAATAAGCCCAAGGCGTAAAATCAACCAAACATCAGGACATCAACAAGCAAGAGGAACACCACCAAAGCAACCACCAAAGAGGAATAACAACATCAAAGGGAGCAAGCATCATGACCTTAACAACACAAACCAGAAAAAACCAAGACCAAAAAGAAAAAACACAAGAGCTCATATCCTCAACAAGAAAATAAGAAAGGCAGCAAGGCTATCACCTATACTAGAAAAAGGGAAGCAGGAGCAGCTAAGAGAGGAGAACCATAGCAGGAGTAGGTCAACCAGCATGTCACGAGCACAATAAGAGAGAAAGGATAAAATAGCCACCAATCCAACCAACTCAGCTAGTGAACATAGCCTCTTAGCCAACCACCACAGCAGTAGAAAATCCAAATCAGTGAAAAGACCAATAACATCCATCATGCCAAAACAACCCAAGAAAACTAAAAGGGTAGAAGAAACAACAGAGTCCACCAAACCCAACCAAAGCAAGTAGAATTGATCTAGGTAAGGTAAATAGCCACCAAAAAAACAAAATGAAGTGAAGATAGTAAGATAGATCAAAGCAATCTATCGAGCAAAGAAGAATACAACAGGAACACCACCAAAGCCAATAGGAAAAAGGAGGAGAAATATCAATGAGTGCAAGCATCATAATGACAACCAAGTTAGGCGCCAATGCACCAAACCATGTCACTAGATCACAAAGTAAAACAACAACCACTAAATAGCCATCAGCCAACCAACCTAAAATAACAACAAAAATAAAAACAACTACATCCAAGAGAGGAAGACCATTATAAGAAGAGGTCAAAAACCACAACCAAAAGGAACAAACCCAGACCAGCAAAATTGACCCTCAAAACCCAATCCACAAAAAAGAAGAAGTAACAGTCAACAAATAACCTCCACCTTTCCAAATCCAATCCAAAATTAGACCATCAACATCCCTCTAATCCACCAAAGTGGAGAAACCATCCAACACAACTAGCTAGCCAACCAACCCAGCATAAGCCCAAGAGTGAAAATAAGCAAATGGCCACAACCAAAATAGGGTTTAACAAAGGGGAACCAAAAGTAATGGCTCATCAGAAACCAACTAAAAAAACCAAGCCAAGAAAATTATAACTGAGATAAGGTAATAGTGTTATCCAGATTGACCAAACCCTTAATAGTTTAGGCAAATTTTGATTATCAAATAAAGTGAAATCAGTTAAATTGGCACCTAAAGTAGCCAAGAGATCAGCACAAGCATTACCTTCACAAAGGATATGAGAAATTTTATAATAAACTTGAGAAAGAAGATATTTAGTTATGATTAAGAAGATAAAATAAATTAGCATTCTATTAGAGTTTAACATGTCAAGAAGCATGAGAGCATCAACTTCAATCCAGATGTTGAGGAAACCTTTATTCAAACAAATTTCAATAGCTTTATCAATGTGCATAAGCTCAACATAGATAATAACCTTTAGAATCCCTAAGAATACTACCACAACCATATTTATTGGAAGCAATAGAACCATCAGTATTCACTTTAATCAAATTTTTTTTGGGTTTGATCTAATGGATAATCTTGGCTCTTTTATAGAGTGAACATCGTGGAGAATGACATGTAATTTTAGCCACAAATTTATAGCCTCTAAAATGATTATTACAAATAAGATTGGTATTAAATAGAGCATGAATTTTTCCTTTGGTTCTAGCCAGGATCCTTTTATGGCTCATAAGAATACCACGATATCTAGCATCATTTTTGTCCATCTAGATGAACCAGATAAAGGTAATTGCAACTAGAACTTTGATATGACCTTTCACACTTTTTTGAGAACAGACTTCATGAAGTTGATATATGGAAAGAGAGCCATGAAAGAAGTTGGTATTAAATAAATCATCATACCATAACCATAATTTAGAAGCAATAGCACCATTAACAAAAAACATGATTAACATTTTCAATATGAAAGCAACAATAGCACTTTGAAGGCAAAAAAAACTCTTTATTCCAGAGCAAAGAGTCCACAAGAATAAAGTTATTCAAAATCCTCCAAGCTAAAACTAAATAAGAAATGAGAATGATATTGTTCCAAAGTTTAAAGAAAACATTAGAGGAGTTTTGCTTATCTCTAATAAAAGTCCAAACCTCTTTAAGAAAATAATCACCATAGTAAGAAAGCTTTAAGAGAATTTGGTCAAGTTTGTTAGAGAAAATAGGGATATTTCTAAAGTTATCTAAAAGAGAAATAGGGAAATAATTCTCAAGTTTGTTCTCATTCCAAGTGTTATTATGCAAGAAAGAGTTAACTTTGATAGCTGTAGTAGAGTGGGTAGATAAAAGGGAGTCAATAGAGCCATTGACAATCCAATTGTCTTGCCAAAAGAAAGAAGAACTCGAATGAATTCCTAAGATATTAAGGGTTTAGCAACTTATTTAGTGGAGCAAAGCCTTTTCCAAACCAGAGAGTCACCACTTTATAATCACAGATAAGAGGGTGTTTACCTTGGAAATATTTTTTTCATCATAAAATTAGCCCAAAGGCAGTAATAGCTTCACGAATCAGTTTGCAACCGAGACCACCTTCACCCAAGGGACCACAACATTTATGGAAGTCCAATGCATTATTTTAGTAGAATTATTGGATCCCCAAAAATTTATTAAGAAAGCGATCAATGATAAGAGTAGCATTAGTGGGGATAATAGTTTGAATCAAATAAAGAGGCATTGAATTGAACTACTTCAAGAATAGTGAGCATGCCACCAAAGGAAAGTAAATGAAATTCCTAAATAGAAATTTTATTTAAAATTTTTTGAATTAACTTATCCAAAAGATGGGATCATTATCTTTAAAAAGAGGAGCACTCAAGTACTTAAGAGGAAGGTGTTGATGTTTAAAGTTAGTGATATGCAAGATTTGATTAATTTTATTATTAGAGATTCTTGAAGAAGTAATAAAACAACTTTTGTTATCATTGATAGATAAACTACTTTCATTACCAAATTTATTTAAAAAAAATCTTGAGATTCTTGATATGATGAATAGAAGCATTGCAAAAAATAATGAATTCATCTACAAAGCTTAAATGAGAAACAGGAAGACCACCAAGAGTTTTGTAATACATACTAGGATTATTTAAAAATAGATCATTGATGTCTTTGATAAGTACTCAACAATAATAATAAATAAGGTATGAGATAAAGGATCCCTTTATCTTAGTCCATGGGAAGAAGGAAAGAAGCCTAAGGCTTCCTCCATTAAGAAAAATAGAAAACCATGCATTATTAATATAAATTGAAAAAAGAAAGATAAATTTATTAGAAAACCCAAAAAAATTTAGAATATGAATAAGGAAATCCCAAGAGATATTATCAAAAGTTTTGTTAATATCTAATTTGAACAAAATGTTGCCACCTCTTAGCATCTAAATAATGAATTAATTCGAGCAAGTAATATTATCAATAATAGATCTACCTCTAACAAAACTAGTTTGGTTTAGACGATAATCCTATGAAGTAAAGGAGCCTATTAGTTAGAATTTTGAAAATCAACTTATTGAAGAAGGTGCAGACTAATAGGTCTAAAATCACTCCAATAGTCGGATTATCTTTCTTAGGTATGAGAACAATATAAGCTAGAAAATATCTACGAAAAGGATTACCATTAAGAAAATCAATCACAGCCTTAACTAAATCATTTTTAATAATATACCAACATTTTTGAAAAAATTGGGCAATGAAACCCTTTGAACCAGCAAAAGAATCTATGTTCAAGCTGTTAAGACTTTAAAAATTTCCTCTTAATTAGGTACAAAACTAAGCAAATCATTATCATTATTGGTTATAAAAGAAGGAATCAAGTGTGATTTAGAAATAGCTTCATAAGAGAAACTCTAAGCATATTTCTAAATTAATTAATGGTAGAATCCTTAATATTATTATTCTTCATAATCCATTCTCCATTGTCATCTTTAATTTTTTGAATATTATTTAAAGCTCTTTTATTAACTAAAGCATGGAAATATCTAGTATTTTTGTCACCATCCACAATATGTTTGCTAGTAGCTTTTCACTAATAAGTCTCTTTCATATTTTGAAAATTTAGAAGTTTATCTTTTGCCTACCAAGTGATTAATCTTAGTAGGATCATAACAGAGACTTCAAGATCACAAACCATTTCCTTGATATTAGCAAAAGGTTTTTAAAATAATGCTTGTTCCAGCACATATTTTGTTTAAGCCTTTAAGCTTAAACCAAAATCTATTCATCCCCATAATCAATTGTCGATGTAAGGGAGCTTTCCAATTGTTAGCCAAAACATTAAAGAAATTAATTTGCTGAATCCACATGTTCTGAAATCTAAAATGAGAGAAATTTTTTAATCTATTAGAGTTATCTTTAATAGAAACCAAAAGAAGATCATCATCTGATAAGGTTCTGCTTAAATGATCGATAGAAGTAATAGGCCAATGTGTAATCCAATGAGTAATAAAAAGAATCCTGTCCAACCTTTGCCAAAGTCTAGAGTTTTGCCAATTGAAATTTGAACCCTTAAAGCCAATATCAATCAATTTGCAATCAAGGATCATATTGGAAAATTCTTCCATGGAATGAATATTAGAGAGCAACCACCTTCATTCTGAGAATAAAATAGTGTTGAAATCCCCACCAACAAACCAAAGTTTATTGAGAGGTAGAAACTTCCTCAAATTTTCCTAAAGAAGATTTCTACGATCTATTACAAGATGCATAGACAAAAGAGCCCAAAACACAATCATCACCATAAGATATTTGAGTTGACAACTTGTTGAAAATCATCAAGAATGGAAACCACCGCAAAATTATTCCAAAAAAACCAAATTTTATTACTAACATTAGAGAAAATTTATTGAAACTGATCATTCTAGCAACATGGTTAATTTTGTTTGTGTGAATAAAAGCCTCCAAAATAATAAGTAATATTATGAATATGATAAAGGTTTATAATACAGTTACAAATAAACTAGGTATCGATCCCTCTAACATTCCAAATAGGGAAATTAAACATAAGGAAATAAAAAAAGGGTTAAGAAAAGGTTAACTAAAAGGGGAGAGGGAGGTCACAGTAGATCTAGTGTATTTAGAAAATTTTGGAGGGATGTTTTTAACTTTTTTTTCCTTTTAGCATGATAAGTTTGGAAACCATTTCTTTTTCCCATGGAATCATCATCCATGAAGGATTTAGCAACATTAGTCACAGATTTAGGGGAAGTCTTCTGTATAGAAGTGAGTTCTCCTTCTTCAAAGTTATTAGAATTTATTAGAGGAAAATGAGCATCGGGTATAGGAAGCAAGGGAGCCAAAACAAGTTTATTAAGAAGGCAAGTGTGAACATCTATCCCTTCTTCTTCAATACCTAGATTATTTGACAAAACCAAATCTTTTTGAGAATTTAAATCATCCTTAACTAAAGTAAAGTCAAGTTTTTCAAACTGAAAATCATGAGAAACCAAATCCATATTCTCCCTTTAATTTGAATGATGCATAACATTGATATCCTCATTAATATTTTCAATTAAAGCATCATTTTCATTAATAAAAAATGGTAAGGATGCGAGGATCGACTTAGAGAAAAAATAATTGTCCACAAAAGTTTAGAAAAATTATTATTTTCCACATTAGAAACCTTCAATTGCATAGAAGAAATAAGAGGTAAAACAACCTTATTAAGAACAGTCAATGAATCCTTTTTTTTTAATTAACTTTTTGATATTTAACAAGTGGTCGCCTAGGTTAGAACAATAGTTTCCTTAACAAGAATTTTCTTTTAGGTGAGGATGTAGAATGAAACATTCGAATTATCGCGTCTGGATTTTACAATGAGAACAAAAGACAAGGAAATTTTTAAAATCAACTTTCTGCATATAATTATAAATTTTAGATCCTAACTAGATTTCTTTGTGGTGTTTCTTGGTAATGTCCAATTCAACAAGGAATCAAAGCAGCGAAGGTCGAGATTATGTAGTTGTTGCTTGATTAATTTGTAATGGCTGACCAAATAAAGCACTCATAGCAAAAAGGAATTGATGATTAATGAAATGAATTCACATATTTGGGAGAGAAATCCAAACCAGAATGATTGGAGATTCTTCCCTAATATCAAATAGTAGAGTCCATTTTAGTTACCTCATTTGGCAATTGAAAATAAAATAAGAATGATGATAAAAAACACACGAGTATTCCAAATTGTTTGTTAATTGAATCAAAATGTGGGGAGGATCAATTAAACCAATCATAAAAGCACCCAAAAGTTTCAGACTATGAAAGAAATAGTGAATGTTTTCCAAATTGGCCTATGAAGAGTAAACTTTCCAACCAATGTGAATTCAAATGGCTTAGCAAGCTTTTCCATAATCAGATCAGAGCACATAACCACAGGCATGCCTCGAAAAGAAGTCAACATAAGTTCCAAGGACTCACATGAACAACTATCCTAACTAATAAGGATGTCTTTGAATGATTTCAAAGAAGCCAAAGCCAAGGTAGTTGATGCACTAGTAGGATCCATTAGATCCATCAATTTTCCCTATGGAATCATCAGGGAAGATGCCAAGCCACGATCTCACTCCATGTAAAACATGAAAGCGCCAACGTCCATTCCATGGAATCCAATGAGAATCATGCCAAATAGCCATCAAGCTGATCAAAGCCAAAATGAGAGGGAAAAGGGGAATCACAAAGCATGAGGTCGAGGGCTCCAGCAGTGGGTTTGGTGATGTGTACAAAAGGGCAAGGACATAGTCAACACGAAATTACTGAGCTTACTAGAATTTAGGTTTAGGTTTAGATTTATTAGGTCTTAGGGTTTAAGTTTATTTTTTAATTTATTTAGCTACTTTATGTTTAGGTTTAGGGTTTGGGATTTAGGTTTAGGGTTTAGAGGGTTTTAGGTTTAGGGTTTATGGGGTTTAAGGTTTAAGGTTTAGGTTTGGGTTTATGCATTTAGTGTCAAGTTTGTGATTTAGGGATTACAATTTAGAGTTTAGGGTTTATGGTTTAGGGAGGGTGAGTTTTATGGCCTTTTGGATCTGAGAGGATTTAGGATTTAGGATCAGTTTTTTTATTAAATTCAAACCCAGCAGTGTATTTAGTTCTAATTTTATCTTTTATCTTTTAGATTTCTTTTCTTTATTTAGGTTTATTTTATTTTTATTTAGTCATTTATTTATTTTAGCCTTTATTTATCTTAATTTATGTTTTATTATCTTTTGTGTTTAGGTCTTTTTTAGTCGAGTTTTATTATTTTTTTAGGTTTAGGTTTTAGATCTTTAGGGTTTAGGGCCCAGGATCCAGGGCCTAGGGAGGCCTTAGGGCTCAGCCTGGCCACCCTTGGGCACAGGTCTTGTGCCAGGGGTCAGTGTGGCTCAGTGCCAGTCTGCCTAGGCCTTGTGCCTTTTAGTAGCCAGTCAGGGTTATGGGGGCCTAGGTCTAGGGTCAGGGCCTAGGGCCCAGGGGCCTAGGGCCCATGGCCCAGGTTGTGGCTCAGTTGGGCTCAGTGGTGGATGGGCTCAGGGTCAGTGGTTTTAAATTTTCTTTTATGAGTAGGGAGTTGGTTGGTAGTTTAGTTTATTTTTAAATTAAGTATTAGGTTTAGTTATTTTTATTTATTTATCTTTAATTTATTTCTTATTTATGTTTATTTTATTTTATTTAGTTTATCTTTATTTTAGTTTATTTATTTTAGTTTATTTTTTTTTAGGTTTATTTTTTTAGTTTAATTTTATTTTATTTTATTCTTAGTTTATTTTATTTTTAGGTTTAGTTTAGATTTTATTCTATTTTTTAGGTTTAGGTTTTAAGTTATTATTTTAAGTTCATTATTAGGTTTTATTTTCAATTTAGGTTTAGGTTTATTTTAGTTTATTTTATTTTATTATTTAGGGTTTAGTTTGTTTAGGTTTATTTATTTTAGTTTAGTTTATTTTAGTTTAGGTTTAGTTTATTTTATTTTATTTTGTATTTAGGTTATATTTTATTTATTTATGGTTTATTTTGGTTTAAGTTTTTATTTTTATTTTATTTTATTTTAGGTTTATTTTATTTTTATTTTCATTTAGTTTTATTTAGTTAGGTTTATTTTAGGTTTATTTTATTTTTTAGTTTAGTTTATTTTTATTTATTTTATTTTAGTTTAATTTTATTTTTTATTTTATTTTATTTTTAAATTTTATTTTGTTTTAGGTTTATTTTTTTAGGTTTTGGTTTAGGGTTTAGGGTTTAGGGTTTAGGGTTTAGGGTTTATGGTTTAGGGTAGTTTTAGGTTTAGGTTTAGGTTTAGGGTTGTATTTTTTTATTATTTTTATTTTTATTTTTAGTGTTTAGGTTTAAAGTTTAGGTTTTAGGTTTAGGGTTGTTTTAGTTTAGGGGTTTTAGGTTTAGGATTTTTGGTTTTTCTTTTTAACAGAGAACAAATTCAAATTCAACATTTCTTCTTTGATTTAAATGTACTAACACACCAGTTTTCTAAGACACATGACATATGATCAAGAATGAGCATGCATAAAATAAATCAAAAAATAGATAACTAGAATCATCTCTATAAAAGACACACTTCCATAAGTAACATATCGATCCATTCTTCGCTTTCTAGTTCCCATTAGAACCACCCCAGCCTCGAGTATGATCAACCATCATATCCCCATCTCCTCGGCCACCACCACAGCTGTAACCTCCATCGCTCCTCCCACCTCCATAACCATGACTCTCACCACCACCTCCATATCAACCAAGACCTCCATATCCCCCACCACGATGAATCGCAACCTCCGCTTCCTCCACCACCCATCTAGTTGACCCTAGTTGACCATGATGTTCCCATCCACCCCATTTAGGTTTAGCCCATTAGGTTTAGGGTTTAGGTTTATTTTTAATTAATTTAGTTACTTTAAGTTTATGTTTAGGGTTTGGGATTTAGAGTTTAGGGTTTAGGGTTAGGTTTAAGGTGTGGTTTAGGTTTATGGTTTAGTTTAGTTTTTTAGGTTTATGGTAGGTTTTAGTTTGATTTTAGGTTTAGGTTTAGGGTTTAGGGTTGCAGGTGTTGTAGTGTGTAGGTAGGGTTTAGGTTGGTTAGTGTGTTTAATGTTTATTTTTAGGTTTAGGATTTGTGGAAGTTTTTTTTAAAAAATTTAGAACCAGAGTTTAGTTTATTTAGTTTACTTTAGGGTTTATGGTTTTAAGGTTTAGGGTTTAGAGTTTTAGGTTAATTTTTGTGGTTTAGGTTTAGGTCAGTTTTAATGTGTAGGTTTATGGTTTAGGTTAATTTTGTGGTTTTAGGTTTGGGTTTGTGGGTTAGATTTTTATTTTTTATTTTTTATTTTAGAGTTTATTTTGGTTTAGGTTTTGGTTTAGGGTTCAAGTTTTAGTTAAATTTTTAGGGTTTTTATTTTTTTATTTGTTAATAAAGAGCAAATTCAGATTAACATTGCTTCTTTTTGATTTCATCAACTTAGTAACACACCAAGTTTCCTAAGATACAGGTGATGACATAGAACAAAAATGAGCATACATAGAGCAAATCAGGAACACTAGATAACTAGAACGGTCTCTATCTTAAAGACACAATCCATAAGTGGCAGATCGAATCAATTATTCTTCAGTTTCTCCAGCACCCATCAGAACCACCACAACCTCTCGAGTAGTGGGATCCACCATCATATCCCTGATCTCTCCCTCCACCACCACCATGGTTGTAACCTCTATCGCTCCTCTTGCCTCCATAACCACCACTGCTCTAACCACCACCTCCGTATCCACCAGCACCTCCAGATCCCCCACCACCTCCGCCTTTGCCTCCATAGCCAGATCAAGACTGAGCCTGTTTGACTGTGATGTTCCTCCCATCATGGTTTTACCCATTCTTGGGGTTTAGATTTAGGTTTAGGTTTATTAGGTTTTACAATTTAGGTTTATTTTTTAATTTACTTAGTTACTTTAGTTTGTAGGTTTGGGGGTTTTTAGGTTTAGATGGGTTTGGATATGGTTTCTTTTAAGGGGTTTAGGGTTTAGAGTTTATTCTTTAGCATTATTTAGGGTTAGGTTGTGGGGTTTAGGGTTTAGTAGTTTATTAGGTTTTGGGTTTAAGGTTCATTTGGTTTAAGGGTTTAGTGTTTGTGGGGTTTAGGATTTCTTTAGGGCTTAGGGTTTAGTGTTTAGGGTTTCTTAAAAAATTAGCAAAATAGTTTAGTTTATTTAGTTTATTTAGTTTATTTTTATTTATTTTAGTTTATTTTATTTTTTTTTATTTAGTTATTTTTATTTATTTAATTTAGTTTATTTATTTTAGTTTATTTATTTAGTTTTATTTTAGTTTATTTTTTTTTAAGTTTAGTTTATTTTATCTAGTTTTTATTTTATTCTTTTAGCTATGTTTTATTTTTTTATTTTAGGTTTAAGTTTAGGTTTTATTTTATCTTAGGATTAGTTTATTTTATATTAGGTTTATTTTAGGTTTTATTTTAGTTTTTTATTTATTTCTTTTATTTTATTTTAGTTTAGGTTTAGGTTTAGGTTTAGGCTTTATTTATTTAAGATTAGTTTATTTTAGTTTAGTTTAGGTTTATTTTATTTTATTTAGTTTTAAGTTTTAGTAGGGTAATTTTATTTTTTATTTAAGTTTTATTTTAGTTTAGGTTTTATATCATTTTTTATTTAATTTAGGTTTAAGTTTTACTTATTTTATTTTAGGTTTTATTTAGTTTAAATAGGTTTTAGATTTAGTTTGGGTTAGGTTTGGGATTTTAGGATGGGCCCAGGTTAGGTTTGGGTAGTTAGAGATTTTTATTTTTTATATTTTTTTAATTAGTAAGCTAGTAGTTATGTTTATTTTATTTAGTTAGTTGATTTTTATTATTTTTTATATTTTATTTTATTTAGGTTTATTTTATTTTAGTTTAGTTTATTTATTTATTTTATTTATTTTAGGTTTATTTTAGTTTATTTTTTGTTAGTTTAGGTTTAGGTTTATTTTTTAGTTTAGTTTATTTTTTATTTATTAGGTTTAGGTTTTATTTTAGGTTTAGGTTTATTTTATCTTTTAGGTTTAGGTTTTAATTTTTTTTTTTTTTCAAGTTTTAGTTTAGTTTAGTTTTAGTCCATTTTATCTTATTTAGTTTAGATTTAGGTTTATTTATTTAGGTTTAGTAGGTTTTATTTATTTTGTTTAGTTTAGGTTTTTTTTTAGTTTAGGTTTTTTTAGTTTGGGTAGGTTTTATTTATTGATTTTTAGGTTTTATTTTTTTATTTTTTTTAGTTTATTTTATTTATTTTATTTTATAGGTTTATTTTATTTTTATTTTATGTTTAGTTATTATTTTATTAAAGCTTTTTTTTTGGTTAAGTTTTGGTTTTCATTTATTTATATTTTATTTTTTATAAGTTTAGGTTTAGGTTTTAGTTTATGTTGTTATTGTATTTTATTTTAGCTTTATTTATTTATTTATTTAGGTTTTATTTAATTTAGGTTTAGGTTTTTATTTTTTAGATTTATTGTTGATAAGGGTTTAGGTAGGTTTGGGGTTTAGGGTTTAGGGTTTAGGTTTAGAGTTTTAGGGTTTAATGTTTAAGGTTAAGGGTTTAAGGTTTTAGTTTTAATGTTTAGTTTTGACTTAAGTTTTAGGTTTAGGCTCAGTGTTTTATTTAGTTTTTGATTTTGGTTTTTTTAAATACAAATTCATATTCAACTTTTCTTTATTTTGATTTCATCAACCAAGTACACACCAAGTTTTCTAAGACTCAAGTGATATCATAGATAAAAAATGAGATCATATTCACCAAAGACCTCATCCCCATCACTCCTCTGCCTCCATATCCACCGCTACTCTGACCACCACCTCCATATCAACTAGCACCTCCAGATCCCCCACCACCACTGCATAATTGCCACCACCCCCTTCACCTCCACCACTAGATCTAGATTGAGCCTGGTTGACAGTCATGTTCCTGTCATCAAGGATTTACCCATTCTTAGGGTTTAGGTTTACTAGGTTTTAGGGTTTAAGTTTATTTTTTAATTTATTTAGTTACTTCAGGTTTATGTTTAGGGTTTGGAGTTTAGGGTTTAGGGTTTGAGGTTTAGGATTTAGGGTTTAAGTATTTTTTTAATTAACTAAATGAGGGTTTAGGTTTATTTAGTATATTTAGTTTATTTTATTTATTTTAGTTTACTTTATTTTTTATTTTTATTTAGGTTTATTTTTATTTAGTTTAGTTTATTTATTTTAGGTTTATTTATTTTATTTAAGTTTTATTTTAGTTTATTTTTAGGTTTAGGTTTTTTTTTTTTTTAGTTGTTTTATTTATTTTATTATTTAAGTTTATGTTTTATTTTTTTTTTAGGTTTAGGTTTTATTTTATTTTTATTTAGTTTAGGTTTTATTTTGGTTTATTTTGGTTTATTTTTAGTTTTATATTTAAGTTTTAGTTTATTTCTTTATTTTATCTTTATTTTAGTTTAGTTTATTTTATTTATTTTATTTTAATTTTAAGTTTATGATTTATTTTATAGTTTGGTTTTTTTTTATTAGGTTTAGGTTTTATTTTTATTTCTTAGGTTTATTTTTAGTTTAGTATTTTTTTTTTATTAAGCTTTAATTTTATTTATTTTTATTTTATTTTATTTTATTTTATTTAGGCCTTTTATCTTATTCATTTTATTTTATTTAGTTTTAATTTTATTTTTTTATTTTATTCTATTTTATTTAGGTTTAGGTTTAATTTATTTTTATTATTTTATTTATATTTTATTTATTTTATTTTAGGTTTAGTTTATGTCAGCTTTAGGCTCAGTGATAGCTAGTGGCTAGGCCTCAGTTGTGGCCCAGACTGGATGATCTAGCTCATGATCATCAGGGTGGGGCCCAGATCCAGGCTAGCTTTAGGGTCAGACAGATGGGTCAGGTCAGGGCTCAGGGAGGCAAGGGCCCAGGCCTAGCTTAGGCCCAGTGGCCTGTGGCTAGTGTGGCTCAAGGAGTTCAGGCCCAGGAGCCTGCCAGCTCAGTGGGTCAGGTCAGGGCCTGGTGGAGCTCAGGGTAGAGGTCTGGGGCCAGGTCAGGATCTAGGTCATGGATCAGGGCTCTGGCCCAGTCAGGGCCTGGGTGTGGCCTGTGGCCCAGGTACTAGTTAGAGTTTTTAAAAAAAAAAAATAGTTTACATTTATTTTATTTTATTTTTTAGTTTATTTTTTTTTTATCTTAGTTTATTAAGTTTATTTTATTTTATTTATTTTATTTTATTTTATTTTTTAGTTTATGTTATTTTATATAGTTTTTATTTTATTTTATTTTATTTTTATTTTTTTATTTTAGGTTTATTTTATTTATTTTATTTTTTATTTATTTTATTTTATTTTATTTTATTTTTTTATTTTATTTTAGTTTTAGTTTAGTTATTATTTTATTTTAGTTTAGTTTTATTTATTTTAGTATTTATTTATTTTATTTTATCTTGTTTATTTTAGTATTTTTTATTATTTTATTTATTTATTTTATTTTTATTTTTGAGGTTTTATTTTTAGGTTTTTAGTTATGATTATTTATTTATTTTGATTAGTTTATTTATTTTATTTTAGTTTAGTTTTATTTTTAGGTTTTATTTATTTTATTTTATTTTAGTTTAGGTTTATTTTTATTTTTTTATTTTATTTATTTTATCTTTTTAGTTTAGGTATTTTTAGTTTATTTTTTTAGTTTATGTTTTTTTTATATCTTTTATTTTATTATTTTAGTTTATTTTATTTTATTTATTTTATTTTATTATAGTTTTTTTTTTTTTAGTATTTTATTTCTATTTTTTTTTTTTTTATTTTATTTATTTTTATTTTTTATTTTTTTTTATTTTTTTTTTTTTATTTATTTTATTTTTTTATTTAAGTTTTTTAAGTTTTAGTTTTATGTTTTTTATTATTTTATTATTTTATTTTAGTTTAGGTTTATTTATTTATTTTATTTTAGTTTTATTTAGTTTAGTTTTTTTAGCTTTAGGTTTATTAGGTTGGGGTTGTTAGTTTAGGTTCAAGGTTTTGGGGTTTTGGTTTGTGTTTGGGTTGGTTTAGGTTTAGTGTAGGTTTTAGAGTTTAGGGTTTGGAGGTTTGTGAGGGTTTAGTGGTTTAGTTGGTTTTTTAGGTTTGGATTGTTTGGTTTAGGGTTTAGGGTTTAGGTTTTAGGTTTTGGATTCAGGTTTTAGTTTTTGAGTTTAAGGTTTTTGGTTTTTTTTAACAAAGAACAAATTCAGATTCAACATTTCTTCTTTTTGATTTCATCAACCAAGTAACACACCAAGTTTATCAAGACACAAGTGATGACATAGATCAAAATGAGCACATATCCACAGACCTCCAGATCCCCACCACTGCCTCCTCCGTGTCCATAATGACCACCGCAATGACCACCACCTCCATGTCACGACCTTTAAATCCCCCACCACAGCTAGATCTGGGACTGAGCTGATTGTGATGTTCCCACTGCTGGTTCCTCCCATTCTGTGGGTTTAGCTTTAGGATTATTAGGTTTTAAGGTTTAGGTTTATTTTTAAGTTATTTAGTTACTTTTTAGTTTAGGGTTTGGGGTTTAGAGTTTAGGTTTAAGTTAGGTTTAGGGTTTAGGGTTTAGAGTTTAGGGTTTAGGGTTTTAGGATTTATTCTTTTTTATGGTTTAGGGTTAGGTTTGTGGTTTTTTAGGGTGTGTGGGTTTAGGGTTTTAGGTTTAGGGCTAGGTTTAGGGTTTAAGGTTTAGGGTTTAGTTTTAGAATTTAGAGTTTGGTTTTTTTATTTAAATTAAGCAAACCATAGGTTTATTTATGTATATAGTTTATTTTATTTATTTTAGTTTACTTATTTTTTAGTTTTTTTTTATTTTATTTAGTTTAGTTTATTTATTTTAGTTTAGGTTTTATTTTAGTTTATTTTTTTAGGCTCAGGTTTAGTTTATTTTACTGAGTTTTATTTTTATTTTATTTTTGTGGTTTAGGTTTAGTTTGCTTAGTTTAGGTTTTTTTTTTATTTTTATTTTAGGTTTTAGGTTTTTTTTTTTTAGGGTTTAGGTTTATTTTTTTTTTATTCTTTTAGGTTTTATTTCTGTTTATTTTTTATTTGGTTTTATTTAGTTTTATTTTATTTTATTTAATTAGGTTTATTTATTTTATTTTTATTTAGGTTTATTTATTATAATTTAAGTTTAGTTTTTTATTTTATTTTAGGTTTTATTTTATTTTATCTTTTAATTTAGTTTTAGGTTTTATTTATTTTATTATAATTTATTTTATTTTATTTACATTTTAGGTTTACTTAGATTTATTTTTATTTTATCTAGTCAGTTATTATTTATCTAGGTTTACTTAGCCTAGCCCAGCTTGTGGTTTTATTAAGGGTTTTTGGCCCAGTGGTAGGTGGCCCAGTTTAGGGCATGGTCTTAAGGCTCTTAGCCAGGGCCTCAGATTGGTAAAGGCCTGGCTCAGTTGTGGCCTGTTTAGTGGCCCAGGGTTTCAGCCTGGTTTAGAGTCAGTCAGGTTTAGGAGTTTTTTGGAGCCTGAGCCCAGGGGTGGCCCAGGGCCCAGGGTCCATTTGTGAGCCTGGTAAGGCCCAGGGTCCAGATCTAGGGCTCAGGGCCTAGGGCAGGTTTAGTGAGCCTAAGCTCAGTGGTAGGGTCAGGGCCAGTTGGTGGTATGGTAGGATTTAGGAGGTTAGTTTAGTTTAGGTTTAAGGTTTTAGGGTATGTTTATGGTAGGGTTTATTTGGTTAAGTTTTTTTAGGTCATATGTAGTGTTTTTTAGCTTTAGGTTTTGGGTTTTTTTTTATAAAAAAAACCAACAAACTAGTGGTTATGTTTTATTTAGTTTTATTTTATTTTAATTTTATTTAGGTTCATTTTTATTTTATTTAGTTTAATTTATTTATTTAGTTAATTTATTTTAATTTATTTTTTTTAAGTTTAGGTTTAAGCCATGTTTATTTTATTTTTTATTTTATTTTATTTTCTTTTAGGTTTTATTTTTTTTATTTTGAGGTTTGGGTTTAGGTTTTATTTTATTTTTTTACATATTTTAGGTATGTTTTTTTTTAGTTATTTTGGTTTTATATTTATTTAGTTTTTTAGGCTTAGTTTATGTATTTATTTTATTGGTTTAATTAGTTTAGTTTTTTTTTTTTCTTTTAGTTTTATTTTTTTATTTAATGGTTTTGGGTTTAGTTTAGGTTTAGTTTAGGTTTAGGGTTTGGGTGGTTTTTAAGGTTTAGGTTTATTTAGAGTTCTCGTCTAGTTTAGGATATATTTATAATTTATTTTAGATTTGGGCCTTTTAAATTTTTTATTTATGGTATGGGGGTTTTGGTTTTGTTTTTTATTTTTCCTTTTTAGGTTTTATTTTAGAGTAGTTTGGTTAGGTTTAGGTTTAAGGTTTAGGGTTTAGGGTTTAAGGTTTAGCGCTTAGGTTTAGGTTTGTGGTTTGTGGGTTTTAGGGTTTAGGTTTAATGTTTATGGTTTAGGTTTATGTTTCAGGTTTAGGGTTCAAGTTTTAGTTTAGGGTTTTGGGTTTTGGTTTTAATAGAGAACAAATTTAGATTCAACATTTCTTTTTTTCAATTTCATCAACTAAGTAACACACCATGTTTTAAGACATAACATGACATGGATAAAAAATGAGCATGCATAAAATCAAAACCCTAGATAACAAGAACCGCCTCTACTATAAAGAGGCAATTCTATAAGTAGCAGATCGAACCGGTCGTTCTTTAGTTTCTCTAGTTCCCATCAGAATCACCCCGACCTCTCGAGTAATGGGTTCCACCATTATATCCCCGATCTCTCCCTCTACCACCACCACGGTTGTAACCTCCGTCGCTCCTCCCACCTCCATAACCACTACTGCTCCAACCACCACCTCCATACCCACCAACACCTCCAGATCCCCCACAACCACTACGATAACCATCGCCTCCACCGTCGCCTTTACCCCTAGATCTAGACTGAACCTGGTTGATGGTGATGTTCATGTAGTCAAGGTTCTGCCCATTCTTAGAGTTTATTTTAGGTTTAATTTTATTTGGTTTTATTATTTTAGTTTACTTTTTAATTTATTTAGTTACTTTAGTTTAGTAGGTTTGGTATTTAGGTTTTAGGTTTAGTGGTTTTAGGGTTTATGCTTTTTGGGTTTATTTAGGTTATGGTTTAGGGTTTAAGTTTAGTTTTAGGGTTTAGGGTTTAGGGTTTAGGGTTTAGGGTTTAGGGTTTAGGGTTTAGGGTTTAAGGTTTAGGATTTTGGATTTATGGTTTTTTTTAATTAAGTAAACCGGTAGGTTTAGGTTTATTTAGTTTATTTTTTGTTTATTTTAGTTTATTGTACTTTTTATTTGTATTTAGGTTTTTTTTTTATTTACTTTAGTTTATTTATTTTAGTTTATTTATTTTAGCTTAGTTTCTTATTTTAGTTTATTTTCTGTTTAGTTTTATTTTTTAGTTGAGTTTTATTTTATTTTATTTTAGGTTTAGGTTTTATTTATTATTTTAGGTCTGTATAGGTTTTTATTTTTTTTGTTTTAGGTTTATGTTTTATTTTAGGTTTATTTTAAGATTTATTTTTTAGTTTGATTTAGGTTTATTTTAGTTTATTTTATTTTATTTAGTTTAGGTTTAGTTTATTTTAGATTAAGTCTAGGTTTTATTTATTTTAGTTTAGTTTATTTTAGTTTGTTTTATGTTTATTTTATTTTGTTTATTTTTTACATTTTAGGTTTAGGTTTTTTTTAGTTTAGTTTTTATTTTTTTATTTATTTTAGGTTTTATTTTAAGGTTTATTATTAGGTTTTTATTTAATTTTTTTTAATTTTATTTAGGTTTATTTTATTTTTATTTAGGTTTAATTTTTATTTTATTTATGTTTTTTATTCATAAATTTATTTTATTTTTTAGTTTAGTTTAGTTTTTTATTTATTTTATTTACCATTTTATTATTTATTATTTTATTTTAGGTTTAGATTTTGGTTTTAGTTTATGATTTTATTTTCTTTATTATTTTATTTTATTTTAAGTTTAGGTTTCTTTTTATTTTTTTTATTTTATTTTTTAGGTTTAGTTTTAGGTTTTAGGGCTCAGTTAGTGGCTCTAGGCCTTTAGGGTCTGTGGCCCAGGCTCAGTGTTTGGGTGGAGGCCCAGTGTGGCCTGGGACCTCAGTGGTGGCCTCAGCACTAGGATCAGTGGCTCAGACAGTGCCTGGTCAGCTCAGTGGAAGGTTGGTCAGCCCAGTTGGGTCAGGCTCATGGTTTTGTAGGGCCCAGGGTTAGGTTTTGGATCCAGGTTTAGGTAGTCAGGGCCCAGTCAGGTTGATTTGGGCTTGGGCTCAGTGGGTTGGTTTTAGGTTTAGGGCCTAGTTATGGCTCAGTTTTTGGTTTTTTAGGGTTTTATGGTGGTAGGGTTTAGTTTTGGTGGTTTAGGGTTTAGTGGTTTAGGATTTAGGGTTTAGAAGTTTTAGGTTAGGGTTGATTTAGGGTTTAGGTGGGGTGGTGGTTAGTAGGTTTAGGTTTAGTTTTTTGGTCTTTTTTTACACAATAAATTCATATCAACATTTCTTCTTTTTGATTTCATCAACCAGGAGACACACCAAGTTTTCTAAGACACTAGCGACGACATAGATCAAAAATGAGCACTCATAAAGCAAATCAAAAACCCTAGCTAACTAGAATTTTCTCTACTATAATGACATAGTTCCATAAGCAGCAGATTGGATTGGCCATTCTTCAATTTCTCTAGTTTCCATCAGAACTACCCGGGCCTCTTGAGTAGTGGGATCTACCATCATATCCTAGATCTCTCCCTCCGCCACCACCATGGTAACCTCCGCCGCCCACCTCCATAAACACCGCTCCGACTACCACATCCATATCATCAAGACCTCCGCATCCCCATTGCGAGCAATCATGCCTCTCGCCTCCACCGCCAGCATCTAGATTGAGCCTTGATGATGTTTCGCCAAGTTCCTATTCTAGGGTTTAAATTTTTCTTTTTAAAGAAATTTGGGGAATTTTATTTCCACAAAGAAAAAGTATAAAGTCTTTAGAGTGGTAAATCTCTAATCTACTGCTCAAAGAGCCATAATAAGTCCTTAAGAGATAAACCTCCTAACTATTATAATAATATATGGAAAAAAACAAAAGCAAAACCAAATCAGCAACAACAACATATCCATGTGCGCAACAACAACATCCACTAGGTCCTTTTGATACTAGCAAGATCCACTTGCAAGATTCTCCAAACATATAGAAGAAATCTGCAACATATTATTGAAAGGATCAGTAAAATTAAGCAAACATAAAGAGTATGAGCAAAGAAAAGGAGCAAAGTAAAAAAAGGCTCAGGCTTAGTTACAATCATCTCAAGGAGCAACACTATATGTAAGCATCCAAACTTCTTAAGAAGGGTTACAACTACATATAGTGCTACCCAAAAGAAGATGAGAGGGAAATATCAAGGCCATCATTGCCAAAGATACCTTGTAGCCCATCATCCCAAGTCCATCATCCTACAAGGATGCAAACTCCTCCAAGCAGACATAATAGCCAACCACAAAGCCACCAAAACAAATAAGCCCAATAAGGCAGAAGATCAACCAACCATCAAGGACAACAACAATACAGTAGGAACACCACCAAAGAAGAATAACAACATCGAAGGGAGCAAGCATAATGACCTTAACAACACAAACAAGAAAAAACCAAGACCAATACGAAAAAACACAAGAGCTCATATCCTCCACTAGCAAATCTGGCTATCACCCAAACTAAAAAAAGGGAAGCAGAAAGAGAGAGGAGAACCAAAGCAAGAGTAGGCCAACTAGTATGTCAAGAGCAAGAAAGAAAGGCCAAAACATCCACCCATCCAACTAACCCGACCAACAACCCAACCCAATAACTTAGCTTCCTAGCCAACCACCACAACATCAGGAAATCCAAATCATTGAAAAGACCAACAACATCCATCATGCCAAAACAACCCAAGACAATTAAGAAAAGGGTAGAAGCAAACAACAACATCCACCAAACCCAACCAATGTAGCATAAATTATGATCCATGAGAGATAAATAGCTAGCCAAAAAAAAAATGAAGTGAAGATAGTAAGACAGACTAAAAGCCATCCATCGAGGTGATAATATATACAGAACACCACCAAAGCACAAAAGGAGGAGAAATATTAATGAGTGCAAAATCATAATCATAGCCAAGTTAGGCACTAATACACTAAACCATGTCACCAGATCCCAAAGCAAAACAATAGCCACTAAATAGCCATCAGCCAGCCAACCCAAAATAACAACAAAAACAAAAGCAGTTACAGCCAAGAAGAAACCAAAACTACAACCAAAAGAAACAAACCTAAACTAGCAAAACTAACCCTCAAAACCCAATCCACAAAAAAGAAGAAATAACAGTCAACAAATAACCTCCACCTTGCCAAATCCAATCCAAAATTAGACCACCAACCCCTCGGTTGCCACCAACAGAGAAACCACCAATACAGACCAACCAACCTAGGCCTAAAATAGCCGACCCACCTAAGCCAACAAGGCCACCCAACCACAACAATAGTAAAAAATCTAACTTAGTTAAGGAAGCAACAAGCCCAAAAATATGGAAAACCCCATACAAAAAATAGCAGGAAAAGCCACCACCCAAATGAAGGTCACCAAAAGCAACCAAGCAATAATAATCACCCAAAAGAATAAAATTAGGATGAAAAAACCAAAACAACCCAGGCAAAAAAATTGGAAATACCAGGTAGTGACCACTAGGCCAATCCAAAAGCAAGAGCTCAAAAATAAAACCTAGCACAGGCCCAAGAGTGAAAATAAGCAAATGGACGTAACCTAAAGAGGGTTTAAGAATGGGGAACCAAAGCAATGGCTCATCAAAACCAACTAATAAACCAAGCCAAAGAAAATTATAATATAGATAAGGTAATCCAGTGTTGTCAGATTGACCAAACCCTTAATAGTTTAGGCAAATTTTGATTGCCAAATAAAGTAAAATCAGTTAATTTGGCACCTAAAGTATCCAAGAAATCAGCATAAGCACTACCTTCACAAAGGATAAGAGAAATTTTATAACAAACTTGAGAAAGAAGATTTTTAGTATGATTGAGAAGATAAAATAAATCAGCATTTCTTATTCTATTAGAGTTTAGCATGTCAAGAAGCAAGAGCACATCAAGTTCAATCAAGATGTTGAGTAAACCTTTATTCAAACAAATTTCAATAGATTTATTGACAGGCATAAGCTCAGCATAGATAATAGAGCAGGCTTTGAGAGGATACGCAAAAGCACAAATGATAATACCTTTAGAATCCCTAAGAATACCACCACAGCCATATTTATTGGAAGCAATAGAACTATTAGTATTCACTTTAATCAAATTTTCTTTGGGTTTGATCCAATGGATAATCCTAGCTCTTTTATAAGAGTCAACATCAGGCAGAATGGCACCCAATTTTTTAGCCACAAATTTATAGCCTCTAAAATGAATGTTACTAATAAGATTGGCATTAAATGCATGAATTTTTCTTTGGTTCTATCCAGATCCTTTTAAGGTTCATAGGAATACCATGATATTTTGCATCATTTGTCCATCCGGATGAACCATAAGGGTAATAACAACTAGAACTTTGATATGACCTTTCATAATTTTTTGGAAATAGACTTCAAGAAGTTGATATATGGAAAGAGAGCCATGAAAGTAGTTGGTATTAAATAAATCATCATACCATAACCATAATTTAGAAGCAATAGCACCATTGACAAAAACATGATTAACATTTTCAATATGAAAGCAACAATAGCACTTTGAAGGCAAATAAAACCTTTATTCTAGAGCAAAGAGTCCACAGAATAAAGTTATTCAAAATCCTCCAAGCTAAAAGAATAAGAAATGGGAATGATATTGTTCTAAAGTTTAATGAAAATAATAGAGAGTTTTCTTATCTCTAATAATAGTCCAAACCTCTTTAAGAAAAAATAACCATTGTAAGAAAGCTTAAAGAGAATTTGGTCGTTTGTTAGAGAAAATAGGGATATTTCTAAAGTTATCTAAATGAGAAATAGGGATATAATTCTCAATTTTGTTCTCATTCAAGTGTTATTATGCCAAAAGAGTTAACTTTGATAGCTAGTAGAGTGGGTAGATAAAGGAAGTCAATAGAGCCATTGCCAATCCAATTGTCTTGCCAAAAGAAAGAAACTTGAATGAATATTAATTAATGTTTGACAACCCATTTAATGGAGCAAAGCCTTTTCCAAATTGGAGTGTCACCAACTTTATAAGCACATATAAGAGGGTGTTTACCTTGGAAATATTTTTCATCATAAAATTAGCCCAAAGGCTATCATTCTTTCTAAAATTTCACCAGCTTATGAGAGAAGGCGTGTAGCTTCACGAATTAGTTTGCAACCTTGATCACCTTCACCCAAGGGACCACAACATTTATGCCGAGAAGTCCAATGCATTCTTTTAGTAGAATTATTGGATCCCAAAAAAATTATTAAGCGATCAATTCGATAAGAGTAACATTAGTGGGGATAATAGTTTGAATCAAATAAAGAGGCATTAAATTGAGAGTGCTTTTAAGAATAGTGAGCCACCAAAGAAAAGTAAATGAAATTCCCAAATAAATTTTATTTAAAATTCTTTGAATTAACTCATCAAAGATATGGGATCATTTTGGACCTTTAAAAAGAGGAGCACTCAAGTACTTAAGAGGAAGGTGTTGATGTTTAAAGTTAGTGATATGTAGGATTTGATTAATTTTATTATTGGAGATGCTTGCACTAGTAATAAAACAACTTTTATTATCATTGATAGATAGACTACTTTCTATACCAAATTTATTTTAAAAAAAATCTTGAGATTCTTGATATGATAAATAGAAGCATAGAAAAAAATAATGAAATCATCTACAAAGATTAAATGAGAAACATGAAGACCACCAAAAGTTCTATAATACATTAGGATTGTTTAAGAATAGATCATTGATGCTCTTAGATAAGTGCAACTAATAATAAATAAGAAAAGAGATAGAGGATCCCTAGTCTTAGGCCATGGGAAGAAGGAAGAATCCCAAGGCTTCCCCATTAAGAAAAATAAAAAACCAAGCATTATAAATACAATTTTTAATAAGAAAGATAAATTTATTAGAAAACTTAAATAAATTCAGATTATGGATAATGAAATCCAAAGATATATTACCAAAAGCTTTGGTAATATCTAATTTGAACATAATGTTGCAACCTCTAGTCTTAGCATTTAAATTATGAATTAATTCGTGAGCAAGCAGAATATTATCAGAAATAGATCTACCTATAACAAAACTAGTTTGGTTTAGACAGATAATCCTATGAAGTAAAGGACTGAGCCTATTAGTTCAAATTTTGAAAATCAACTTATTGAAGAAGGTGCATAGACTAATAGGTCTAAAATAACTCCAATAGTCTAGATTATCTTTCTTAGGTATGTGAATAATAGAAGTGGTAGAAAAATATTTAGGAAAATGATTACCATTAAAAAATTCAACGACAACCTCAACCAAATCATTTTTGATAATACACTACAATTTTTGAAAAAATTGGGTAGTGAAACCCTCCGGACCAGCAACAGAATCTATGTTCATGCTATTAAGAACTTTAAAAATTTCCTCTTAGTTAAGTACAATTAAGCAATTCATTATCATTATTGGTTAGAATAGAAGGAATCAAGTGCGATTTAGAAATAGCTTTATAAGAGCAACTCTTATTAAGCATATTTCTAAAGTAATTAATGGTCGGATCCTTAATATCATTATTCTTTGTAATCCATTCGCCATTTTTATCTTTAATTTTTTGAATATTATTTAAAGCTCTCTTTTTATTAATTAAAGCATGGAATATCTAGTATTTCTATCACCATCCGCAATATATTTGTTAGGAACATTTTAGCACTAATAAGTCTCTTTCATATTTTGATAATTAACAAGTTTATCTTTTGCCTTAGTCAAGTCCTTAATCTTAGTAGGATCAGACATAATAGAGACTTGAAGATCACAAACCAATTTTTCCATTTGTTCGATATTAGCAAAAAGATTTTTAGAACAATGCTTCTTCCATAAACCTAGATTTTATTTAAGTCTTTTAAGCTTAAATGAAAACCTATTCATCCCCATAATTGAATTGTCAATATATAAGGGAGCTTTCCAATTTTTAGCATGGCATTAAGGAAATCAATATGCTAAATTGACATGTTCTGAAATCTAAAATGAGAGAAATTTTTTATTCTATTAGAGTTATCTTTAATAGAAACCAAAAGAGGATCATGATCGATAAGGTTATGCTTAAATGATCGACATAAGTAATAGGCCATTGAGTAATCCAATGAGTATTAAAAAGAATCTAGTCCAACCTTTGACAAAGTCTAGAGTTTTACCAAGTAAAATTTGAACCCTTAAAGCCAATATTAATGAAATTGCAATCAAGGATCATATTGAAAAATTCTTCCATGGAATGAATATTAGAAGAACAACCACTACTTCATTTATAAGAGAATAAAATAGTGTTGAAATCCCCATGAACAAACCAAGGAATATTGACAGAGGTAGAAAAATTCTTCAAATTTTCCCAAACAAAATTTTTACCATATCTATTACAAGATGCATAGAAAAAAGAGCCCAAATCACAATAGTCACCATATGATATTTGAGCCCAAATCATCAAGAATAGAAACCTCTACAAAATTATTTCAAAAACACCAAATTTTATTACTAACATTAGAGAAAAAGTTATTGAAACTGATCATTCTGGCAACATGGTTAATTTTGTTTACATGAATAAGAGGCTCCAAAACAATAAGTAAAGAAATATTATGAATACGGCAAAGGTTTCTATTACGGTTATGAATAGATAAGGTATAGATCCCTCTAACATTCCAAACAAAAAAATTAAACATAAGGAAATAAAAAAGGGGTTAAGAAAAGGTTAATTAAGAGAGGAGAGGGAGGTCGTAGTAGATCTAGTGTTTTTGGACAATTTGGTAGGGATGTTTTAAAATTTTTTTCCTTTTTAGCATGATAAGTTTGGAAACCATTTCCTTTTCCCATAGAATCATCATCCTTGAAAGATTTAGCAAGGTTAGTGATAGATTTAGGGGAAGTCTCTTGTATAGAAGTGAGTTCTCCTTCTTCCAAGTTATTAAAATTTATTAAAGGAAAATGAGCATCGGGTATAACAAGCGAGGGAGTCGAAACAAATTTATCAAGATAGCAAGTGTGAACATCAAGCCCTTCTTCTTCAATACCCAAATTATTTGACAAAACCAAATCTATTTGAGAATTTAAATCATCCTGAACTAAAGTAAAGTCAAAATTTTCAAACTAAATATCATGAGAAACCAAAGCCATATTCTCCATTGAATTCGAATTATGCATAAAGTTGATATCCTCATTAATATTTTCAATTAAAGCATCATTTTCATCAAACAAAACTGATAAGGATGTGATGATCGACTTCGAAAAAGAATTGTCATCCAAAAGTTTAGAGAAATTATTATTTTCCACATTCGAAACCTTCAATTGCATAAAAGAAATAAGAGGTAAAATAGCCTTATTAGGAACATTCAATGAATCCTTTTTTTCTAAATAAACTTTTTATAAATGTAATTCACCTAGGTTTGTAACAATAGTTTCCCTAATAGGAATTTTCTTTTTTGTGAGGATGCAGAATGAAACATTTAGAATTATCATGCTCATGGATTTTACAATGAGAACAAAAGGCAGGGAAATTTTTAAAATTAACTTTCTACATATAGCTATAATTTTTAGATCCCAAATAGATTTCTTTGGGGTATTTCTTGCTAATGTCCAATTCAATAAGGATTCTAGCAGAGAAGGTCGAGATTTTGTAGCTATTGCCTAATCAATTTGTAATGGCCGACCAAATAAAGCACCCATAACAAAAAGGAATTGATGATTAATGAAATGAATTCACATATTGGGGAGAGAAATCCAAACCATACGACTGGGGATTCTTCCATAATATCAAATAGTGGTGTCCATTTTAGCAACCTCATTTGGAAATTGAAAAGAAAATAAGAGTGATGAACAAAAACACATGACTAATCCAAATCATTTGTTAACTGAATCAAAATGTGGCGAGGATCAATTAAATCAATCCTAAAAGCACCTAAAAGTTTTAGACTATGAAAGAAAGAGTGAATGTTTTCTAGATTTAGCCTACGAAGAGGAAACTTTTCAACCAAAGTGAATTCAAATGGCTTAGCAAGCTTTTCCACAATTAGATCAGAGCACATAACTGCAAACATGCCTCAAAAAGAAGTCAAAATAAGTTCCAGGGACTCACCTGAATAGCTATCCTTACCAGAAAGGACGTCTTTGAATGATTTCAAAGCAGCCAAAGCCAAGGTAGTTGATGCCTAATTAGGATCCATTGGATCCATCAGTTTCACCCATGGAATTATCAAGGAAGATGCCTAGCCACAGCGTCACTCCAAGTAAAACATGAAAGCGGCCAACAGCTATTGATTCCAGATGGAATCCAGTGGGAATCATGCCAAACATCCATCAAGCATCGACCAGAAAGCCAAAAATGAGAGGGGAAAAGGGGAATCACTAGAGCACGAGGTCGAGGGATCGATGCGGTAGCTGCGTTTGGTGATGTGTACAAAGGGCAGGGACGTAGTCAATGTGAGCTGATGACTTGCGCTTACTAAGAACTTAGGTTTAGGTTAAGATTTATTAGGTTTTAGGGTTTAGGTTTATCTTTTAATTTATTTAGTTACATTAAGTTTTGGTTTAGGGTTAGTTTAGGTTTTGGGTTAAGTAGGGTTAGAGGGTTTATGTAGTTTTAGGAGGGTTTAATGTTTTAAAGTTTGCCTTAGGTTTAGGGTTTATGATTAAAGTGGGTTTGGGTTTAGGGTTTAGGGCTGGGATTAGGGTTTAGAGACTTTATTTTACAGCCTGGGTCAGGTTAGTTTTGTCTGGATTTAGGGTTTAGTTTTCAGATTTAGGGTTTAGGGTTTTTTTAAATCAAACCCGACAGTTTAGTTTATTTAGTTTACTTAATTTATTTTATTAATTTTAGTTTAATTTATTTTTATTTTATTTAGGTTTATTTTTTTATTTTATTTTAGTTATTTATTTATTTTGTTTATTTATTTTAGTTTAGGTTTTTGAGTTTATTTTATTTTTGTTTAGGTTTATGTTTAGGTTTATTTTAGTGATTTTATTTTTATTTTTTTTTAGCTAACTTGGTTTTTATGCTTTGTTTAGCTAGGATTTGTGGCCTAGGGCCTAGGGCTCAGGGTTTGGGCTCAGATTTTAAGCTTTTTTAGGATTAGAGTTTGGGTTTAGTTTAGGGTTTTGTGGACTCAGGGTTTTATGGTTTTAGGGTTTGGGGCTCAGTTTGGCCTTGTGGCCTAGGGTTTTGGTTTGGGTGGCCTTTGTTTAGGGTTTTAGGGTTTAGGGTTTTATTGTTTGTGGCTCAGTTTAGGTCATGGTTTAGGTCTTTTTTAGGGTTAGGATTTTTTTTAATTTTTGTGGTTTGTAGTTTTTGTGTCAGGGTTTTAGTTTAGTTTATTTTAAATTAATTAACCATTAGGTTTAGGTTTTTTTTAGTTTATATGATTTATTTATTATTTTATTTTATTTTATTTTATTTTATTTTATTTATTTTTCTTTATTTATTTAATTTATTTTTAGGTTTATTTATTTTAGTTTGGTTTTTATTTTAGTTTATTTTTAAGTTTAGTTTAGGTTTATGTTTATTTTTTTAGTTTAGTTTAATTTCTATTTTATTATTTTAGGTTTTATTATTTTTTATTTTTAGGTTTAAGTTTAGGTTCTTATTTTATTTTTAGGTTTGGCTGGTTATTATTTTAGGTTTATTTTCAATTTTATTTTTAGCTAGTTTAGGTTTATTTTTAGTTTGCTTTATTTTATTTAGTTTAGGGTTTAGGTTTAGTTTATTTTAGGTTTAGGTTTAGGTTTATTTATTTTAGTTTAGTTTAATTAAGTTTAGGTTTATATTTTATTTTATTTATTTTTATTTTAGGTTTTATTTTTATTTATTTTAGGTTTAGGTTTTATTTAGTTTTATTTTATTTCATTTTGGTTTATTTTATTTTATTTTCATTTAGTTTTACTTTATTTAGGATTTTTATTTTTAGGTTTATTTTATTTTTTAATTTAGTTTAGGTTTTTATTTATTTTATTTTAGTTTATTTTTTATTTTTTTAATTTTATTTTATTCTTAAGTTTAGGTTTAGGATTATGTTTAGGTTTAGGTTTTAGTTTAGATTTTTATTTTATTTAGGCTTAGGTTTTTATGTTTATTTTATTTTTAGGTTTTATTTAGTTTAGGTTTAGGTTTTTAATTTCTAGAGTTTAAGGGTTTAGGGTTTAGGGTTTAGGGTTTAAGGTTTAGGGTTTGTGGTTTAAGGTTATACATTTTAGGGTTTAGGGTTTGTGGTTTAGGGTTGATATTATTATTATTATTATTATTATTATTATTTTTAGTATTTAGGGTTTAAACTTAAGCTTTTAGGTTTAGGATTCAGGTTTTAGTTTAGGGTTTAGCATTTTTATTTTTTTTAACAGAGAACAAATTCATATTCAACATTTCTTCTTTTTGATTTCAACAACCAAGTAACACACTAGGTTTTCTAAGACTCAAGCGATGACATAGATTAAGAATGAGCATGCTTAGAGCAAATAAAAAACCCTAGATAACTAGAACAGTCCCTTCTACAAAGATAATTCCATGCATCGGATCTGTTCTTCGCTTCTCAATTCTCATTAGAACCACCCCGCCTCTGAGTAGCAGATCCATCATCATATCCCCGATCCTCCGCCACCACCATGATCAGTAACCTCCATCGCCTCCTCTCCATAACCTCCACTCACCACTATCTCCATATCCACCGACCTCCATATCCCCACCACCATTGGATAACTACCGCCTCCGCTTCGCATCCACCGCTTCATTCTTATGGTTTGGGTTTAGTTCATTAGGTAAGGTTTAGGTTTTTTAAATTTATTTAGTTACTTTAGGTTTAGTTTAGGGTTTGGTTTAGAGTGAGGGGTTTAGCGGGTTTAGGGTGGAGGGTTTATGGTTTTAGTGTGTTTACATTTTGTGGAGGGTTTAGTTTAGGGTTTGGAGGGTGGTTGTGAAGTTTAGGGTTTAGGTTTGGTGGTTTAGTGGTAAGTCAGGGTTAGAGTTTAGGGAGTTAGGGTTAAGCTGTCAGGTTTAGGTTTAGGATTTGGGTTTAGGGTTTTTAAAATAAGCAAACCGGTAGTTTAATATCAGGGTTTAGGGTTTTTTTATGCATTTATGTGGAGGGTGGTGGTAAGAGTGGGGTGGTTTTAGGGTGTATTTAGGGTCAGGTAGGCAGGTTTAGGTGGTTGGTTAGGTTTGTGGAGTTAAGTGATTTTTTTTTATTTTTTAGGGTTTAGGGTTTAGGGTTTATGATTTAGGTTTTATGTTTAGGGTTCAGGTTTTAATTTAGTGTTTAGGGTTTTTATTTTTTTATTTTTTTAATAAAGAACAAATACAGATTCAACATTTCTTCTTTTTGAATTCATCAACCTAGTAACACACCAAGTTTTCTAAGACACAAGTGATGACATAGATAAAAATGAGCATACATAGCAAATCAAGAACCCTAGATAACTAGAATAGTCTCATCTTAAAGACATAGTCAGCATATCAAATCGACCATTCTTCAATTTTCCACTACCAACCACGCCTCTGAGTAGTAGATCCACCATCATATCCCTGATCTCTCCCTCCACCACTAGCAAGGCTGTAACCTTCATCGCTCCTCCCACCTCCATAACCACCACTACTCTGACCACCACCTCCATATCCACCCAGCACCTCCAGATCCCGCATCACTACGACGATAACCACCGCCTCCGCCTTCGCCTCCACTGCCAGATCTAAACTAAGCCTGCTTGATGGTAATGTTTATGCCATCAAGGTTCTACTCATTCTTGGGGTTTAGGTTTAGGTTTAGGTTTATCAGGTTTTACAGTTTAGGTTTATTTTCTAATGTATGTAGTTACTTTATATTTATGTTTAGGGTTTGGGGTTTAGGGTTTAGGGTTTAGGGTTACAATTTAGGGATTAGGGTTTAGGGTTTATTATTTTATGGTTTATTTTCTTAGTGTTTAGGGTTTAGGGTTTTAGTTTAGGGTTTAGGTTTAGGGTTTAGGGTTTTTTAGGGTGTAGGGTTTAGTCTTTAAGGTTAAGTTTGTAGTTTTGATTTGGGGTTTAGGGTTTAGAGTTTTACAATTTGTATTTAATGTTTGTTTATTATTATTAAAAAAATTTAGTAAACCAAGAGGTTTACATTTTAGTTTATTTATTTCATTTTATTTTATTTTTTAATTTTATTTAGGCTTATTTTTTATTTTTATTTAATTTAGTTTATTTATTTTAGGTTTATTTATTTTAGTTTAGGTTTTTATTTTAGTTTATTTTTTTAAGTTTAGGTTTAGGTTTAGTTTATTTTTTTTTAGTTTAGTTTATTTTATTTTATTTTTATTTGCATTTTATTTTATTTTTTTTTAGGTTTTTTTTATTTTATCTTTATGTTTAAGTTTAGGTTTGTATTTTAGATTTATTTTTAGGTTTTATTTTTTGTTTAAGTTTAGGTTTATTTTTTACTTTATTTTATTTTATTTAGTTTAGGGTTTAGATTTAGGTTTTATTTATTTTAGTTTAGCTTTTTTATTTTAGGTTTAGGTTTATTTTATTTTGTTTATTTTAGTTTTAGGTTTTTTTTAGTTTAAGGTGTAGTTTTTATTTATTTTATTTCTTTTTAGGTTTTATTTAAGTTTAAGTTTTTATTTTATTTTATTTATTTTATTTAATTTAGGTTAAAGTTTTATTATTTATTTTATTTTTAGGTTTTATTTAGTTTAAATTAAGGTTTTTAAGATTTTAGGGTTTAAGGTTTAGGGTTTGAGTCATGTTTGGGTTTGGGTGGGGTTTAGGGTTTGGGTTTGTAGGGTTTGTTGGTTTTGGGGTTTAGGGTTTAGGGTCATGGTTTTTTTTATTTTTTTAATTTTATATAGTTTTATTTTTTTTTAATTACAAACCCGATGTGGTTGGTATATTTAATTTATTTAGTTGATTTTATTATTTTAGTTTATTTTATTTTATACTTGTTTTAGGTTTATCTTTATTTTATTTAGTTTAGTTTATTTTATTTTAGGTTTATTTATTTAGTATATTTTTTTTTTTTTTATTTTTTTTAGGTTTAGGTTTAGCTTATTTTAGTTTTTAGTTTATTTTATTTTATTTTTTAAGTTTAGATTTTATTTTCTAGGTTTAGGTTTAGGTTTTATTTTATTTTCTTAGGTTTAAGTTTTAGATTTTAGGTTTATATTTAAGTTTTATTTTAATTTTAGGTTTATTTTTTAGTCTATTTTATTTTATTTAGTTTAGGTTTAGGTTTAGTTTATTTATTTTAGGTTTAGTTTATGTTTTATTTATTTATTTTTAGTTTAGGTTTAGGTTTATTTTATTTTTTATTTTAAGTTTAAGTTTTTTTTTAGTTTAGGGTTTAGGTTATATTTTTTATTTATTTTTAGGTTTATTTTAGGACCATTTTTAGGTTTAGGTTTTTTATTTTAGTTTTAATTTTACTTTATGTTTATTATATTTTATTTTATGTTTAGTTCTTCTTTATTTAGGCTTTATATTTATTTTAGTTAAGTTTAAATTTTATTTTTTTTTATTTTAATTTTTTTTTTGGTTTTAGTTTATGTTTTATTTTATTTTATATTATTTTATTTTATTTTATTTTAAATGTTTATTTTTTTTTTTAGGTTTTATTTAATTTAGGTTTAGTTTTGAGGGTTTAGGTTTTTAGTAGGGTTTAGGGTTTAGTTTAGGGTTTGGGGTTTAGGGTTTAGGGCTTAGGATTTAGTGTTTATGGTTTATGATTTAGGGTTTACAATTTAGAGTTTTAGGGTTTAGGGATTAATTTTTAGCGTTTAGGGTTTAGGGTTTAGCTTTTAGCTTTTAGGTTTTGGGTTTAGGGCTCAGGTTTTAGTTTAGGGTTTAGGGTTTTTGGCTTTTTTTTTAACAGAGAACAAATTCAGATTCAACATTTCTTCTTTTTCATCAACCAAGTAACACAGCAAGTTTTCTAAGACACCAGTGACATCATAGATAAAAAATGAGAACGCATATTCACCAATACCCCCACCACAGCACCTCCTACCTCCATAACCACCACTGCCCCGACCACCACCTCCATATCCACCAACACCTTCAGATTCCCCACCACCAAGAATCACCTCCTCGCCTCTCCACCACTGATCTAGACTTAGCCTGTTGACTGATGTTCTTCATGCCTCCTTCTCGTGGTTTAGGTTTATTTTTTTTATTTAGATACTTAAAGTTTATGTTTAGGGTTTGGGGTTTATGGTTTAGGGTTTAGGCTTGTAGGTTTAGGGTTTAGAGTTTAAGGTTTTTTTTCAATTAAGTAAATCTGTTGGTTTTGGTTTATTTAGCATATTTAGTATATTTTTTATTTATTTTAGTTTACTTTATTTCTTATTTTTATTTAGGTTTTTTATTTAGTTTAGTTTATTTATTTTAGTTCATTTATTTTAGGTTTTATTTTAGTTAATTTTTTTTTAGGTTTAGGTTTAATTTTTAGTTTAGTTTTATTTTATTATACTTTTAAGTTTAGGTTTAATTTTTATTTTATTTAGGTTTAGGTTTTACTTTATTTTATTTTTTTGTTTAGGTTATATTTTAGTTTAGGTTTATTTATTTTAGTTTAGTTTATTTTAGTTTATTTATTATTTTGTTTATTTTATTTTTTATTTTAAGTTTGAGTTTTATTTTAGTTTAGGTTTTTATTTTACATTTATTTTAGGTTTATTTTTAGGTGTTTTATTTGATTTTTTAGTTTATTTTTATTTATTTTATTTTACATTTTATTTTATTTAGGTTTTATATCATAGTATTTTATTTTAGTTTATTTTAGGTTTAGTTTATTTTATTTTATTTTTTATGTTTAAGTTTATTTGTATTTTATTTTAGTTTATCTAGGTTTATGTTTTGTGGCCTAGTGCTTTATGCTTTAGAGCCTAACTGGTAGTCAGTTTAGGCCTTTAGTGTTTTATGTTTAAGCCTGCCCAGTGGTTTATAGATCAGAATTTAGTTTTAGCCTTTGCTCAGGTTTAGGGTTTATGCCCATTTAGCCTCAGGGCTCATTGTGGTTTGGGTTTAGGCCCAGGGCCTAGGAGTGGTAGATTTAGTGGGTTAGGCTGGCTCAGTGATCATGGTTGGTAGGTTGGGGGCCTGGGCTAGGTCACCCACTGATGTTTGGTCAGTGGTCAGGATTTAGGTGAAAGTCCATGTAGGGTTAGTTGTGGAGTAGGGTTTAGGGTAGGGTTTAGAGTTTTAAAATTAAGCTAGTATATTTATTTATTTAGTTTATTTATTTCTTAGATTATTTTTATTTTTACTTTTATTTAGGTTTATTTTTTATTATTTAGTTTAGTTTATTTATTTATTTATTTATTTAGTTTAGTTTTAATTTTAGTTTTTTTAGGTCCACGATGTAGGTTTATGATTATTCTTTATTTTATTTTTATTTTATTTTGAGGTTTATGTTTTATTTTCTTTTAGGTTTAGTTTAGGTTTTATTTTATTTTTAGGTTTAGGTTTTAGGATTTTATTTTATGTATATTTTAGGTTTTATTTTTTAGTTTAGCTTTAGGTTTATTTTTATTTTATTTTATTTTATTTAGTTTAGTTTAGGTTTATTTTATATTACTTTTAGGTTTATTTATTTTAGTTTAGTTTATTTTAGCTTAAGTTTAGGTTTATTTTATTTTGTTCATTTTAGTTTTATTTTAGGTTTAAGTTTTTTTAGTTTTTAAGTTTTATTTTTATTTCTTTTGAGGTTTTATTTTGTGTTTATTTTTCAATTTAGTTTTCATTTAGTTTTATTTTATTTTATTTTAGGTTTATTTATTTTTATTTTAAGTTTAGTTTTTATTATATTTATGTTTTCTATTCATAGGTTTATTTTATTTTTTCGTTTAGTTGAGGTTTTTATTTATTTTATTTTAGTTTTTTTTAATTTTATTTTATTTTTATGTTTTGGTTTAAGGTAGGTTTAGGTTTAGGTTTTAGTTTATGTTTTTATTTTATTTTAGTTTATTTTATTTTTGTTTAGGTTTATTTATTTATTTATTTTTATTTTTTATTTAGTGTAGGTTTATGTTTTTAGCTTTTTAGGGTTTAATATTTAGGGTTTAGTGTTAGTTTAGGGTTTAGAGTTTCGGGTTTATGGTTTAGGGTTTAGGGTTTAGTGTTATTTATTTTATTTAGGGTTTATGGTTTATGGTTTGGGGTTTACGTTTTAGGTTTAGGGTTCAGATTTTAGTTTAGGGTTTAATGTTTTAATTTTTTTTATTTTTAATAGAAATAAATTAAGAATCATCATATCTTTTTTTTTATTTCATCAACCAAGTAACACACCAAGTTTTCTACGACACAAGCAATGACATAAATAAAAAATGAGCAAACATAGAGCAAATCAAAAACCCTAGATAACTATAACCTTCTCTACTATAAAGACATATTTCCATAAGCAACAGAACGGATCGATCATTCTTCAGTTTCTCTAGTTCCCATCAGAACCACCTTGGTCTCTCGAGTAGCGGGATCCACCATCATATCATTGATCTCTCCTCGCCATCATCACCAACCTTCATCACTTTTCCTCCTACATAACCAACAGCCCACCACCACCTCCATATCCACCAAAGACTTCATCCCCACCACCACTTTGATAACCACCACCTCCACCTCGCCTCCACCACCACATCTAGATTGAGCCTGGTTAACGATGATGTTCCTGCCATCAAGGTTGTGCCCATTCTTAAGGTTTAGGATTTGGTTTAGTTTTATTTTTTTTAGCATTTAGTTTTATTTTTTAATTTATATATTTACTTTAGATTTTGTTTTAGGGTTTATCGTTTATGGTTAGGGTTTAGGGTTTAGGGTTTAGGGTTTAGGAATTTTGGGTTTAAGGGTTATGGGTTTATGCTTTTAGGGTTTAGGATTTAGGGTTTAAGATTAAGGTTTACAGTTAGGGTTTAGGGTTTAGGGTTTAAGGTTTTAGGGTGTAGGTTCTAGGGTTTAGAGTTTAAGGTATAGGATTTAGGGTTTAAGGTTTTATTTTTTTCTAATTAAGTAATCTAGAAGGTTTATGTTTAATTAGTTTATTTAGTTAGATTATTTATTTATTTTAATTTATTTTTTTATTTAGGGTTATTTTTTATTATTATTTCATTTCATTTATTTATTTTAGTTTAGGTTTTTTATTTTTGTTTATTTTTTTGGTTTAGGTTTAGGATTATGTTTATTTTTTTTAGTTTAGTTTTATTTTTATTTTATTTTTCAAATTTAGGTTTTATTTTTTTTACTTTTAGGTTTAGGTTTAGGTTTAGGTTTTATTTTATTTTTTTAGGTTTAGGTTTTTATTTTAGGTTTAGTTTTTAGGTTTTATTTTTTAGTTTAGGTTTAGGTTTATTTTTAATTTATTTTTATTTAATTTAGTTTAGGTTTACGTTTAGGTTTAGGTTTTATTTATTTTAGTTTATTTTATTTTAGTATAGGTTTAGGTTTTTTTTATTTTGTTTAATTTAATTTTATTTTTGGTTTAGTTTTTATTTAGTTTAGAGTTTAGGTTTTACTTTTTATTTATTTTTAGGTTTATTTTTTATTATGTTTTTTATTTAGTTATCATTTTATTTTATTTTATGTTTATTTTATTTTTATTTTAAGTTTAGTTTTTATTTTATTTTGGTTTTTTATACTTAGGTTTATTTCTTTTTTAGTTTAGATTTAGGTTTTTATTTAGTCTATTTAGTTTATTTTGATTAATTTATTTTTTCTTAGGGTTTAGGTTTTTATTTTATTTTTTATTTTATTTTTTATTTTATTTAGGTTTAGGTTATCTTATTTTTTTAGGTTTTATTTCGATTAGGCTTTTAGGGTTTTGCATTTAGGGTTTAGCTTTTTGGGATTATGGTTTAGGGTTTTAGGGTTTAGTGTTTAGGTTTAGGGTTAAGGGTTTAGGATTTAGTGTTTAGGCATTAGGGTTTAGGGTTAGCTTAGGGTTTTGGGTTTTTATTTTTTTATTTTTTAAAATTAAGAAAATAGGTATGTTTAGGTTTATTTAGTTTATTTTTTTATTTACTTTAGTTTATTTTATTTTTTATTTTTATTTATGTTTATTTTTTACTTATCATTTTGTTAGTTTATTTATTTTAGTTTTATTTATTTTAGTTTATGTTTCTTATTTTACTTTATTTTTTAGGTTTATGTTTAATTTTTAATCGACTTTTATTTTTAATTTTATTCTTTTTAGGTTTAGATTTTATTTTTTATTTTTAGATTTAGGTTTAGGTTTTTATTTTATTTTTTTAGGTTTAGGTTTTAGGTTTTTATTTTAGGCTTATTTTTTTAGTTTTATTTTTTTAGTTTAGGTTTAGGTTTACTTTAGTTTATTTTATTTTATTTATATTAGGTTTAGGTTTAAGTTTAGTTTATTTTAGGTTTTATTTACTTTAGTTTAGTTTATTTTTGTTTAGGTTTGGGTTTATTTTATTTTGTTGATTTTATTTTTATTTTAGGTTTAGTTTTTCTTAGTTTATGGTTTAGGTTTTACTTTTTATTTATTATTAGGTTTAATTTTTAAGATTAGATTTTCATTTAGTTTTTATTTTATCTTATATTAAGTTTATTTTAGGTTTATTTTATTTTTATTTTATGTTTAGTTTTTATTTTATTTAGGTTTTTTATTCCTAAGTTTATTTTAATTTTTTTTGTTTAGTTTAGGTTTTTATTTATTTTATTTTAGTATATTTTTATTAGTTTATTTTATTTAAATTTTAGGTTTAAGTTTAGGTTTTAGTTTACATTTTTATTTTTATTTTATTTAGCTTTAGGTTTATTTATTTATTTTATTTTTATGTTTTATTTAGTTTCGATCTGGGTTTTTAAGTTTTTAGGGTTTAGTGTTTAGGGTTTAGGGTTTAGAGTTTAGGTTTTATGGTTTAGGGTTGTAAGTTTTAGGGTTTAGGGATTAGGGTTTAGGGTTTGAGGTTTAGGGTTTAGGGTTTTAGGGTTTATGATTTAGGGTTTAGGGTTTTATGATTTAGGGTTTAGGGTTTGGGGTTTAGCGTTAGGCTTTAAGGTTGTAGGTTTTAGGATTTAGGGTTAGGGTGTAGGGTTTAGGGTTTAGGGTTTAAGGTTTTAGAGTTTAGGGTTTTAGGGTTTACGGTTTAAGGTTAGGGTTTATAGATTAGGATTTAGGGTTTACTATTTAAGGATTAGGATTTTTTAGGGTTTATGGTTTACGGTTTGAGGTTTAGTGTATAAGGATGTAGGTTTAGGGTTTAGGGTTTAGGCTTTAAAGTTTAGGATTTAGGATTTATCTTTTTTAAAAAAAATTAAATAAACCTATAAGTTTAGGATTATTTAGTTTATTTTTTTTGTTTTAGTTTATTTTATTTTTTATTTTTATTTAGGTTTATTTTTTATTTTTATTTAGTTTAGTTTATTTATTTTAGGTTTATTTATTTTAGTTTCATTTTTTGTGGTTTATTTTTTAGGCTTAGGTTTAGGTTTATGTTTATTTTTTAATTGAGTTTTATTTTTATTTTATTTTTAAGGTATATGTTTTATTATTTATTTTTTAGGTTTAGGTTTAGGTTTTTATTTTATTTTATTTTTTTTGTTTTAGGTTTTTATTTTAGGTTTTCTTTTAGGTTTTATTTTTTAGTTTAGGTTTAGGTTTAGTTTTAGTTTATTTTATTTTATTTAGTTTAGGTTTAGGTTTAGGTTTTATTTATTTTAGTTTAGGTTTAGGTTTATTTGATTTTGTTTTTTATATTTTTAATTTAGGTTTAAGTTTTTATTTTATTTAGGTTTTTTATTTTTAAGTTTATTTTTCTTTTGGTTTAGTTTAGGTTTTTAGCTATTTTATTTTAGTATAGGTTTTTATTAGTTTTTCTTTATTTGTAGGTTTAAGTTTAGGTTTTAGTTTAGGTTTTTATTATATTATATTTTTTTATTTTATTTAGGTTTATGTTTTTTTATATATTTTATTTACAAGTTTTTTTAGTTTAGGTTTAGGTTTTTAGGGTTTAGGGTTTAGGGTTTTATGGTTTAGGTTTTTAGGGTTTAGGGTTTAGGGATTGAGTTTAGGGTTTAGGGTTTAAGGTTTAAGGTTAGCATAGGGTTTAGGGTTTTTTTCTTATTAAATTAAGTAAATTGGTTGGTTTAGGTTTATTTAATTTATTTAGTTTATTTTATATTTATTTTAGTTAATTATATTTTTTATTTTTTATGTTTATTTTAATTTTGTTATATTTATGTTTTTATTCTTAGGTTTATTTTATTATTATGTTTAGGTTAGGTTTTTATTTATTATATTTTAATTTGTTTTAATTATTTTAGTTTATTTTATTTTTAGGTTTATGTTTAAGTTTTTATTATTTTTATTTTTTAAGGTTTAAGTTTTTTATTTATTTTATTTTTAGGTTTTATTTAGTTTAGGTTTAGGTTTTTAGGTTTTGAGGTTTTTAGGGTTTAGGACTTAGGGTTTATGGTTGTAGGTTTTAGGGTTTAGGTTTTACAATTTAGGGTTTATGGTTTAGGGTTTTAGGATTTAGGCTTTTAAGGTTTAGTGTTTAGGGTTTAGGGTTTAGGGTTTACAGTTTAAGGTTTAGGGTTTAGGATTTAGGTTTTAGGGTTTAAGGTTTATGATTTTAGGGTTTAGGGTTTAGGTTTTAGGGTTTAGGGTTTAGGGTTCTAGGGATTAGGGTTTTAAGGTTTATGGTTTAGGGTTTAAGGTTTAGTATTTAGGCTTTAGGGTTTATGATTTAGGGATTTTAGGGTTTATGGTTTAGGGTTTTGGGTTTAGGGTTATAGGTTTAGGGTTTATGGTTTAGTTTTTAAGTTTTATGGCTTATTATTTCTTTTAAATTGAGTAAACTAGTATGTTTAGGTTTATTTAGGTAATTTTTATTTATTTTAGTTTATTTTATTTTTTTTATCTAAGTTTATTTTTTTACTTTTATTTAGTTTAGACTATTTATTTTAGGTTTATTTATTTTTATTTAGTTTGTTTATTTTAGTTTATTTTTTAGGTTTAGGTTTAAGTATAGGTTTATTCTATGGTTAAGTTTTATTTTTATTTTATTTTTTAGGTTTAGGTTTTATTTTTTATTTTTAGGTTTAGGTTTTAAGTTTTTATTTTAGTTTTATTTTTAGGTTTTATTTTTTTATTTTGGTTTAGGTTTAATTTTAGTTTATTTTATTTTATTTAGGTTTTTATTCTTAGGTTTATTTTATTTTTTTTAATCTTTAGGGTTTAAGGTTATTTATTTAGGTTTTTTATTTTTAGCCAAGTTTATGTTTATTTTATTTTTTTAATGTTTTTTATTTTTAGATTTTTAGGGTTTAGGGTTTTAGGGTTTATGTTTTTAGGGTTTAGGGTTTACGGTTAGGATTTTAGTGCTTAGCCTTTAGGGTTTAGGGATTAGGGTTAGCATAGGGTTTAGGGATTTTTTTTAAAAGAGTAAACCGGTAGGTTTAGGTTTATTTAGTTTATTTAGTTCATTTTTTATTTATTTTAGTTTATTTTAATTGTTATTTTTATTTATGTTTATTATTTTATTTTATTTTATTTAGGTTTTTTATGTTTATTTTATTTTTTTAGTTTAGGTTAGGATTTTATTTAATTTATATTATTTTAGTTTAATTTTCTTATTTTATTTTATTTTATTTTATTTTTAAGTTTAGGTTTAGGTTTTCATTTTATTTTATTTTTTATTTTTTTAGGTTTAGGTTTTTTTATTTATTTTATTTTTAGGTTTTATTTAGTTTAGGTTTAGGTTTTATTTATTTTATTTTTAGGTTTATTTAGTTTAGGTTTAGGTTTTAGGTTTTAGGGTTTAGGGTTTAGGGTTTAGGGTTTTGGGTTTTAGGGTTTTAGTTAGGGTTGTAGGTTTTAGGGTTTAGGGATTGTTTTAAATTTTTTTGAGTTTAGAATTTAGGGAATATAGTTTAGGTTTTAGTTTTGAGTTTATGGATTAAGTTTAGGGTTTGGGTTTAGGGTTTTAGATTTAGGTTGTAGGTTTTAGAGTTTAGGGAATAGGTTTATAGTTTAGGGGTTAGGTTTTAGGTTTAGAATAAGGTTTTATTTTTTTTGAGTTTAGGGTTTAGGGAATAGGGTTTTTTTTGAGTTTAGGGTTTAGGGTTTGGGTTTTATGGTTTTGGATTTAGGGTTGTAGGTTTTAGGTTTTATGGAATAGGGTTTATGGTTTAGGGTTTAGGGTTTAGGGTTTAGGTTGTAGGGTTTAGGGTTTAAGATTTTTTGGCTTAGGATTTAGGGTTTAGGTTTTTTAGGGTTTAGGGTTTAGGGTTTCGGGTTGAGGTTTTAGGTTTAGGTTTCAATTTTTAGTTAAGGGTTTAGGGTTTTGGTTTTAAGCAGAATAAATTGATTCAACATTTCTTCTTTTGATTTCATCGACCAAGTAACACACCAAGTTTTAAGACATAAGCGATAGATCCAAAATGAGCAAATCAAAAACCCTAGATAACTAGAACCATCTCTACTGTAATGACATAGTTTCATAAGCAGCAGATCGGATCGGAGGTTCTTCAATTTCTTTAGTTCCCATCAGAACCACCCCGGCCACTCGAGTAGTAGGATCCACCTTCATATCCCTGATCTCTCTCTCCTCGACCACCATGGATGTAACCTCTGTGGTTCCATAAACACCACTACTCTAACCACCACATCTACATCCACCATCACCTCCAGATCCCCCACCACCACTCCGATAATCACTGCCTCTACCTTCAGCTCCACCACTAGATCTAGAATAAGCCTAGTTTATGGTGATGTTCCTGCCATATAGGTTTTTCCCATTCTTAGAATTTAGGTTTAAGTTTTTTAGGTTTTGGGGTTTAGGTTTATTTTTTTTAATTTATTTATTTATTCAGGTTTAGGTTTAGGGTTTGGGTTTTAGGGTTTAGGGTTCAGGGTTAGCGTTTAGGGTTTAGGGTTTAGGGTTAAGGGTTTAGGGTTTGGGGCTTAGGGTTTTAGGGTTTATGCTTTTAGGGTTTAGGGTTTAGGGTTTACAGTTAGGGTTTAGGGTTTATGGTTTAGTGTTTTCTATGGTTTAGGGTTTAGGGTTTAGGGTTTAGGATTTATGGTTTATCATTTTTTTTAAAATTAAGTAAACAAGTAGGATTAGGTTTATTTACTTTATTTTGTATTTATTTTAATTTACTTTATTTTTTATTTTTTTAAGTTTATTTTTTTAGTTTAGTTTATTTATTTTAGGGTTTATTTATTTTAGTTTAGGTTTTTTATTTTAGTTTATCTTTTAGGTTTAGGTTTAGGTTTAGTTTTATTTTTTAGTTACGTTTTATTTTTATTTTATAATTAAGGTTTAGTTTTTTTTTTTTAGGTTTATGTTTTGGTTTTTATTTTATTTATTTAGGTTAGGTTTTGGGTTTTTATTTTTGGTTTATTTTTACATTTTCTCTTTTAGTTTTGGTGTAGGTTTATTTGTAGTTTATTTTATTTTATTTAGTTTAGGTTTAAGTTTAGGTTTTATTTGTTTTAGTTTAGCTAATTTTAGTTTAAGTTTAGGTTTATTTTATTTTGTTTATTTTATTTTTATTTCAGGTTTAAGTTTTTTTTTTTAGTTTTGGGTTTAGGTTTTATTTTTTATTTATTTTTATGTTTATTTTTTAGGCTTAGGTTTTTATTTACTTATTATTTTATTATATTTTAAATTTATTTTATTTTTATTTTATTTCTAGCTTTTATTTTATTTAGGTTTTTTATTCTTATGTTTATTTTATTTTTTAGTTTAGTTTAGGATTTCATTTATTTTATTCTAGTTTATTTTTTATTTTTTTATTTTATTTAATTTTATCTTTAAGTTTAGGTTTAGGTTTTAGTTTATATTTTTATTTTGTTGTAATTTTTTTATTTTAGTTTAAGTTTATTTATTTATTTTATTTTTAGGTTTTATTTAGGTTTTATCTCTCCCTCTGACACCGCCACGGCTGTAACATCTATCAATCTTCCGACTACATAACTTACTACTCGACCACCATATCCACTAGCACCTCAAGGTCCCCACCACCAGTGATAACAGCCACCTCCACCTTTTCCTCCATGCTTGGATCTAGACTAAGCACTTGTGTTGTTGTTCCTAGGGTTTAGGTTTAGGTTTAGGTTGATTAGGTTTTAGGGTTTATGTTTATTTTTTAATTTATTTTCTTACTTTAGGTTTTGGTTTAGGGTTTGGGGTTTAGGGTGATAGTTTAGGGTCTAGGGTTTAGGGTTTAGAGTTTTTGGGTTTATGCATTTAGGGTTTAGGATTTAGGGTTTAGGGTTAGGGTTTAAACTTTAGGGTTTAAGGTTTTTAGGGTATAGGGTTTAGGATTTAGAGTTTAAGTATTGTTTTTTTTTTAATTAAGTAAACTGCAGGTTTAAGTTTAATTAGTTTATTTTTTTATTTATTTTACTTTATTTTTTATTTTTAGTTAGGTTTATTTTTTTATTGTTATTTCGTTTCATTTACTTATTTTAGATTTATTTATTTTAGATTAGGTTTTTTATTTTAGTTTTCCTTTTGTTTATGTTTCAGATTATGTTTACTTTTTAGTTTAGTTTTATTTTTATATTATTTTTTGGTTTACGTTTTATTTTTTATTTTTAGGCTTAGGTTAAGGTTTTTTTTTATTTGAGGCTTAGGTTTTTTATTTTTATTTTAAGTTTATTTTTAGGTTTTATTATTTAGTTTATGTTCAAGTGTATTTTTAGTTGATTTTATTTTTTCTAGTTTAGATTTAGGTTTAAGTTTAGGTTTTATTTAATTTAGTTTATTTTATTTTAGTTTAGGTTTATGTTTACTTTATTTTATTTGTTTTATTTTTATTTTTGGTTTAGTTTTGGTTTTTGGTTTTTTTTAAAAGTGAACAAATTCAAAGTCAACATTTATTCTTTTTGATTTCATCAACCACACATGTTTTAAGACATAAGGGATGAAATGGATCAAAATGAGCACGCTTAGAGCAAATCAAAAAGCCTAGATAACTAGAACCATCTGTACTATAAAGACACAATTCCATAAGCAGCAGATTGGATAGGCCGTTCTTTAGTTTCTCTAGTTCCCATCAGAACCATCCAAGCCTCTCGAGTAGCTGGATCCACCATCATATCCTCGATCTCTACCTCTACCACCACCATGATTATAACCTTCGTCACTCCTCTTGCCTCCATAACCATCATTTCTCTGACCACCACCTCCAAATCCACTAGCACATCCAGATCCCCCACCACCATTGTGATAACTGCCACCTTCACCTCCACCATTAGATCTAGACTAAGCCTGATTGACAGTGATGTTTAGATTTAGGTTTTAGTTTAGGTTTTTATTTTATTTAATTTTTTATTTAGGTTTAGGTATTTTTATTTATTTTATTTTTAGGTTTTATTTACTTTATGTTTAGGTTTTTAGGTTTTTAGGCTTTATGATTTAGGGTTTAGGGTTAAGGGTTTCAGGTTTTAGGTTTTTAGGGTTTAGTGTTTAGGGTTGGGTTTATGATTTAAACTTTAGTGTTTAGGCTTTAGGGTTTAGTGGTTTTTATTGTTTAGGGTTTAGGGTTTAAGGTTTAGGATTAGCTTAGGGTTTAGGGTTAGTTTAGGTTTTAGGGTTTAGGGGTTTTTAAGGTTAAGGTTTTATGGTTTAGGGTTAGTTTAGGGTTTTAGGCTTTAAGCTTTAGGGTTTAGGGTTTACGGTTAGGGTTAGGGTTTAGGGCTTAGGGTTTAAGGTTTATGGTTTATGATTTAGGGTTTAGGGTTTAAGGTTTATGATTTAAGGTTTATAATTTAGGCTTTAGGGTTAGGGGTTTTGGGTTTAGGGTTAGTTTAGGGTTTAGGGTTTAGTGTTTAAGGTTTAGGGTTGTAGGTTTAGGGTTCAGGGTTTAGGCTTAGTTTTATGGTTTAGGCTTTAGGGTTTAGGGTTTAGGATTTAGGGTATAGGGTTTAAGGTTTATATTTTAGGTTTTTTTTTAAATTAGGTAAATAGTAGGTTTAGGTTTCTTTTTAGTTTATTAAGTTTATTTTTATTTATTTTAGTTTATTTTATTTAATTTTTTTATTTAGTTTTATTTTCTATTTTTATTTAGTTTATTTTATTTATTTTAGGTTTATTTATTTTACTTTAGGTTTTTTTATTTTAGTTTATTTTTTAAGTTTTGGTTTAGGTTTATGTTTATTTTTTTGTTTAGTTTTAATTTTATTTTAATTTTTAGGTTTAGTTTTTATTTTTTATTTTTAGGTTTAGGTTTAGGTTTAGGTTTTAGGTTTTTATTTTAGGTTTAATTTATTAGTTTAGGTTTTTAGTTTATTTTATTTTATTTAGTTTAGGGTTTAGGTTTAGTTAATTTTAGGTTTATGTTTAGGTTTTATTTATTTTAGTTTAGGTTTAGTTTTATTTTATTTTATTTATTTTAGGTTTAGGTTTTGCTTTTTTAATTACAGGTTTAGGTTTTATTTCTTATTTATTTTTAGGTTTATATTTTAGGTTTATGTTTTTATTTAGTTTTTATCTTCATTTATTTTAGTTTATTTTATTTTTATTTTTCATTTAGTTTTCATTATATTTTGGTTTATGTTTTTTATTTATTTTATTGATAGGTTTTATTTAGTTTAGGTTTAGGTTTTTAGCTTTGTAGAGTCTAGGGTTTCAGGTTTAGGCTTTAGGATTTTATTTTAGGTTTATATTTAGATTTTATTTTTTAGTTTAGGTTTAGGTTTAGTTTTAGTTTATTTTATTTAATTTAATTTATGGTTTAGGTTTAGGTTTAGGTTTTATTTATTTTAGTTTAGGTTTATGCTTATTTAATTTTGTTTCTTCTATTTTTATTTTAGGTTCAATTTTTATTTTTAGTTAAGGGTTTGGGTTTTATTTTTTATTTAATTTTAGATTTATTTTTTAGGTTTATGTTTTTATTTATGTTTTATTTTATTTTATTTTATTTTAGGTTTATTTTATTTTTATTTTACATTTAGTTTTTATTTTATTTAGGTTTTTTATTCTTAGGTTTAATTTATTTTTTTAGTTTAATTTAGGTTTTTATTTATTTTGTTTTAGTTTTATTTATTTATTTATTTTATTTTTAGGTTTAGTTTAGGTTTTTATTTTATTTTATTTTTTATTTTATTTAGGTTTAAGTTAATTTATTTATTTTATTTTTATGTTTTATTTACTTTAAGTTTAAGATTTTAGGTTTTTATGGTTTAGGTTTTAGTGTTTAGGGTTTAAGGTTTAGGGTTTAGGGTTTAGGGTTTTAGGGTTTAGGATTTTAGGGTTTAATGTTTAGGGTTAAGGTTTAGGGTTTATGATTTAGTGTTTAGGATTTAGGGTTTAGGGTTTTCGTGCTTTAGAGTTTAGGGCTTTATGGTTTAGGGTTAAACTAAGGTTTAAGTTTAGGTTTAGGGTTTTAGGGTTTAAGTTTTATAGTTTGGTTAGTTTAATTTAGGATTTAGTTAGTTAGAGTTTAGGTTTAAGTGCTAGGTTTAAGGTTTATAGTTTAGTTCAAGTTTGAGTTAGTTTAGGTTTAGGTTCAGGTTTTCAATTTTAGTTTAGGGTTTAGGGTTTAGGTTTGTAGGTTTAGGGTTATAGGTTTAGGGTTTAGGGTTTAGGGCTTAGGGTTTTAGGGTTTAGTATTTTAGGGTTCAGTGTTTAGGATTATGGTTTAGGATTTAGGGTTTAGGGTGTAGTGTTTAGGCTTTAGGGGTTAGAGTTTTAGGTTCTGTTTAAGGTTAACATTTAGAGTTAGTTAGAGTTTTCAATTTAAACTTTAGGTTTAGGTTTTAAGTATAACATTTATAGTTTAAGTTAATTTAGTTTAGGATTATATAGTTTAGAATTAAGGTTTAGGTTTAAGGTTAGTTAGATTTAGGTGTAGGGTTTAGGGTTTAGGGTTTAGGGATTAGAGTTAGATTAGGGTTTAGGGTTTATTGTTTTGGGTTTAGGGTTTTTTAGGGTATAAGTTTAGGGTTTAGGGTTTAGGGTTTAAGGTTGTAGGTTTAGGGTTGTAGATTTAAGGTTCAGGGTTTAGGCTTAGTTTTAGGGTTTAAGGTTTCACGTTTATGGTTTAGGATTTAGGGTTTAGGGTTTTAGGTGTAAGGTTTAGGGTGTTTTTTTTTTGTAAATTAGGTAAATCGGCAGGTTTAGGTTTTTTAAGTTTATTTAGTTTATTTTTTTATTTATTTAGTTTATTTTATTTTATTTTTACTTATTTTTATTTCTTATTTTTAGTTAATTTATTTTGTTTATTTTAGGTTTATTTATTTTAGTTTAGGTTTTTATATTTTAGTTTATATTTTAGGTTTAGGTTTAGGTTTATGTATATTTTTTAGTTTAGTTTTATTATTATTTTATTTCTTTAGTTTAGGTCTTATTTTTTTTTAGGTTTAGGTTTAGGTTTTTATTTTATTTTTTCTAGGTTTAGATTTTAGGATTTTATTTTAAGTTTATTTTTAGGTTTTATTTTTTAGTTTAGGTTTAGGTTTATTTTAAGTTTATTTTCATTTATTTAGTTTAAAGATAAGGTTTAATTTATTTTAAGTTTAGGTATAGGTTTTATTTATTTTAGTTTAGGTTTAGGTTTATTTTATTTTAGGTTTAGTTTTTTTTTAATTTAAGATTTATTTTTTCTTTTTTTATTTATTTTTAGGTTTATATTTTTATTTAATTTAATTTTTATCTTTTTAGGTTTATTTTATTTTTATTTTTTGTTTAGTTTTTATTTTATTTAGGTTTTTTATTTTTAGGTTTATTTTATTTTTAAGTTTATGTTAGGTTTTTATTTATTTTATTTTATTTTAGTTATTATTTTTTATTTGTTGGTTTAGGTTTAGGTTTTGGTTTAGATTTTAGTTTAGGACTTTTTTTATATTTAGGTTTAGGTTTTTTTACTTATTTCATTTTTAGGTTTTATTTAGTTAATGTTTTAGGTTTTTAGGGTTTAGGGATTAGGGCTTAGGGTTTAGGATTTAGGGATTGGGGTTTAGGGTTTTGGGTTTAGGGTTTCTGGGTTTAGGGTTTAGGGTTAGTTTTAAGGGTTTAGGTTTAGGGTTAGGGTTTATTTATTTATTTTATTTTTTTATTTTTAGGGTTTTGGGTTTAAGCTTCAGGTTTGAGTTTCAGGTTTAGGATTTTTAGTTTTTATTTTCATTTTAACAGAGAACAAATTCATAATCAAAATCTCTTCTTTCAATTTCATCGACCAAGTAACACACAAAATTTTTTATGATATAAGCGACGACATAGATAAAAAATGAGCACGTGTAGAGCAAATTAGAAACCCTAGATAATTAGAACCATCTTAACTACAAAGACATTGTTCCATAAGCAGCAGATCAGATCAGGCATTCTTCAATTTCTTAAGTTCCCATCGGAACCACCCCAGCCTCTCGAGTAGCGGGATCCACCATCGTTTCCCCGATCTCTCCCTCTGCCACCACCACGGATGTAACCTCCGTCGCTCCTCCTCGCCTCCATAACCACCACTACTCCATCCACCACCTCCATATCCTTCTGCACGTCCAGATCCCCCACCACCACTGTGACAATCACCGCCTCCACCTTCCCCTCCACCGCCAAATCTGAAATGTGCTTGGTTGACAGCTCCTGTCATCAAGGTTCTGCCCATTCTTAGGGTTTAGGTTTAGGTTTAGGCTTATTATGTTTTAGAGTTTAGATTTATTTTTTAATTAATTTAGTTACTTTAAGTTTAGGTTTAGGGTTTGGGGTTTAAGGTTTAAGGTTTAGGGGTAGGGTTTAGGGTTTAGGGTTTAGGGTTTAGGGTTTAGGGTTTTAGGGTGTAGGGTTTTGGGTTTAGTGTTGTAGGTTTAGGGTTTAGAGTTTCAAGTTTAGGGTTAGTTTTAAAATTTGAGGGAGGGTTAGTGTTTTTCTTTATTATTTTTTTATCATTTTTTTAATTTAGTTAACTCGTAGGTTTAAGTTTATTTTCTTTATTTTAATTTCTTTTAGTTTATTTTATTTTTTAATTTTGAATTAGGTTTATTTTCTTTTATTTAGTTTAGTTTATTTATTTTAGGTTTTTTATTTTAGTTTATTTTTTAGGTTTAGGTTTAGGTTTAGGCTTAGGTTTATTTTTTCGGTTAGTGTTACTTTTATTTTATTTTTTAGGTTAAAGTTTTATTTTTTGTTTATATGTTTAGGTTTAGGATTTTATTTTATTTTTTTTAGGTTTAGGTTTTAGGTTTTTATTTGAGGTTTATTTTTAGGTTTTATTTTTTAGTTTAGGTTTAAGTTTATTTTTAGTTTATTTTATTTTAATTAGTTTATGTTTTGGTTTAGGTTTTGTTTGCTTTAGGTTTAGGTTTAGGTTTTATTTATTTTAGTTTAGGTTTAGGTTTTTTTATTTTTGTTTTAAGTTTAGGTTTTTTTTTTAGTTTAAGGTTTAGGTTTTATTTTTTATTTATGTTTAGGTTTTATTTTTTTGGTTTATTGTTTAGGTTTAGGATTTTATTTTGTTTTTATTTTATTATATTTAAGGTTTAATTTATTTTTATTTTAGTTTTTTTTTAGTTTAGTTTATATTTGTTATTTATTTTATTTTAGTTTAGTTTTTTTTCTATTTAAGGTTAGGTTCAAGTTTAGGTTTTAATTTATGTTTTTATTTTTTTATTTTATTTTGGTTTGGGATTTTTCATTTATTTTATTTTTAGGTTTTATTTAGTTTTGGTTTAGGTTTTTAGCTTTTAGGGTTTAGGGTTGGTTTAGGATTTAGGCCTTAAGGTTTAGGATTTAGGGTTTAGGTTTATTAAGTATTAGGGTTTAGGTTTATTTTTTAATTAACTTAGTTACTTTAGGTTTAGTTTTAGGGTTTGGGGTATAGGGTTTAGGGTCTAGGGTTAGGGTTTAGGGTTTATGGTTTACAGTTTAGGGTTTAGGGTTTAAGATTTAGGGTTTATGGTTTTTTTAAAAATTAAATAAACTAGTAGGTTTAGGTTTATTTAGTTTATTTTTTATTTGTTTTAGTTTATTTTATTTTTTATTTTTATTTAGGTTCACTTTTTATTTTTATTTAGTTCACTTTATTTATTTTTGGTTTATTAATTTTAGTTTTAGTTTTTTATTTTTTTATTTTCTAGGTTTAGGTTTAGGTTTATTTTTTAGTTGAGTTTTATTATTATTTTATTTTTTAGGTTTAGGTTTTATTTTTTATTTTTAGGTTTAGGTTTAGATTTTTATTTTATTTTTTTAGGTCTAGGTTTTAAGTTTCTATTTTAAGTTTATTTTTAGGATCTATTTTTTAGTTTAAGTATAGGTTTATTTTTAGTTTATTTTATTTTAATTAGTTTAGGTTTAGGTTAAGGTTTAGTTTATTTTAGAATTAAGTTTAGGTTTTATTTATTTTTGTTTTGTTTATTTTATTTTAGGTTTAAGTTTATTTTATTTTGTTTATTTTATTTTTATTTTGGGCTTAGGTTTTTCTTTTTAAGTTTAGGGTTTAGGTTTTTTTTTTAATTTTTTTGAGGTTTTATTTTAAGTTTTATTTTTTAGGTTTTGGTTATTATTTAGTTTTTATTTTATTTTATTATAGGTTAAATTTATTTTTATTGTATGTTTGGTTTCTATTTTATTTAGGTTATTTATTCTAAGGTTTATTTTATTATTTAGTTTAGTTTAGGTTTTTATTTATTTTATTTTAGTATATTTTTATTAGTTTATTTTATTTTATTTTTAGGTTTAGGTGTAGGTTTTAGTTTAGGTTTTTATTTTATTTTATTATTTTATTTTATTTAGGTTTAGGTTTATTTATTTATTTTATTTTTTAGGTTTTATTTAGATTAGGTTTAAGTTTTTAGGCTTTTAGGGTTTAGGGTTTATGATTTATGGTTTAGGGTTTTAGGGTTTATGGTTTTAGGGACTATGGTTTATGGTTAGGGTTTAGGGTTTAGGATTTAGTGTTTAGTCTTTAAGGTTTAAGGTTTTTAGGGTTTAAGGTTTAAGGTTTAGTGTTTAGGGTTTAGGGTTACCTTAGGGTTTTGGGTTTTAGGGCTAGTTTAGGGTTTAGGGTTTAGGCTTTAGTCTTTAGGGTTTAAGGTTTTTATGGTTTAGGGTTTAGGGTTTAGGGTTTTAAGGTTTACAATTTAGGGTTTATGGTTTAGGGTTAGGGTATAGGGTTTAAGGTTTAGGGTTTAGGGTTTAGGATTTAGGATTAAGTGAATCGATAGGTTTAGGTTTATTTAGTTTATTTTATTTTTTTATTTAGGTTTATTTTTTTATTTAGTTTGGATTATTTAATTTAGGTTTATTTATTTTTTTAGATTTTTTTGTTTTACTTTTTTTAATTTAGGTTCAGGTTTGCTTTTTAGTTTAGTTTCTATTTTATTTTATATTTTAGGTTTAGGCTTTATTTTTATTTTTAGGTTTAGGTTTAGGTTTTTATTTTATTTTTTTAGGATTAGGTTTTAGGTTTTTATTTTAGGTTTATATTCAAGTTTTTTTTTATTTAGGTTTGGGTTTTTTTTTTAGTTTTTTTTATTTCTTTTAGTTTAGGTTTAAGTTTAAGTTTAGTATATTTTATGTTTAGGTTTAGGTTTTATTTATTATAGCTTATTTTATTTTAGTTTTGGTTGAAGTTTATTTTATTTTGTTTACTTTATTTTTATTTTTGGTTTAGGTTTTTTTTTTAGTTTAGGGTTTAGGCTTTATTTTTCATTTATTTATAGGTTTTATTTTTAGGTTTATTTTCTAGATTTAGGTTTTTATTTAGTTTTTATTTTAATTTATTTTAGGTTTATTTTATTTTTATTTCATGTTTAATTTTTTTTATTTACTTTTTTCAAGGTTATTTTATTTTTTTAGTTTAGTTTACATTTTTATATATTTTATTTTAGTTTATTTTATATTTTGTTTTATTTTGTTTTTATGTTGAGGTTTAAGTTTTGGTTTAGGTTTTAGTTCAGGTTTTAATGTAATTTTATTTTTTTATGTTATTTAGGTTTATTTATTTATTTTTAAGTTTTATTTAGTTTAGGTTTAGGTTTCAGTTTATGTTTTAATGTAATTTTATTATTTAGGTTTAAATTTTTTATTTATTTTATTTTTTTAGGTTTTATTTAGTTTAGGTTTAAGTTTTTAGGTTTTTAGGGTTTAGAGTTTCTGCTTTTATATTTTGGGTTTAGGGTTGTCGATTTTAGGGTTTAGGGTTTAAGGTTTAGGGTTTAGAGTTTAGGGTTTAGGGTTTAGGGTTTAGGTTTTAAAGATTAGGGTTTTGGGTTTAGAGTTGTAGGTTTAAGGTTCAGGGCTTAGGGTTCAGGGTTAGTTTTAGGGTTTATTTAGGTTTAGGGTTTTTTTTATCTTTTAAATTAAGTAAACTCATAGGTTTAGGTTTATTTAGTTTATTTTTTATTTATTTTAGTTTATTTTGTTTTTTATTTTACTTAAGTTTATTTTTATTTTTATTTTGTTTAGTTTATTTATTGGAGTTTAGGTTCTTTATTTAGTTTATTTTTTAGGTTTAAGTTTAAGTTTAGGTTTATTTTTAAGTTTAGTTCTATTTTTATTTTATTTTTTAGGTTTAGGTTTAATTTTTTATTTAGGGTTTAGGTTTAGGTTTCGGTTTAGTTTATTTTATGTTTTGGTTTAGGTTTTATTCATTTTAGTTTAGTTTTTTTTTTAGTTTAGGTTTATGTTTATTTTACTTTTATTTTAGGTTCAGGTTTAGGTTTTTTTTTTTGGTCTTTAGGTTTTAATTTTATTTAACTTTTTATTTTATTATGGTTTAGGTTTCTTTATTTATTTTATTTTGAGGTTTATTTAGTTTAGGTTTTGATTTCTAGCTTTTTACGGTTTAAGGTTTAGGATTTAGGGTTTAGGGTTTGGGGTTTAGTATTTTAGGGTTTAGGGTTTTTGATTTAGGGTTTAGGTTTTAGGGTTTAGGGTTTAGGGTTTTTATGGTTTAGGGTTTAGGTTTTAGGTTTGGATTCATGTTTTAGTTTAGGTTTAGGGTTTTTGGATTTTTTAACAGAGAACAAATATTGAACATTTCTTCTTTTCGATTTTGTCGACCAAGTAACACACCAAGTTCTCTAAGACACAAGCGATGACATAGATAAAAAATGAACACGCATAGAGTAAATCAAAACCCTAGATAACTAGAACGTCTCTTATAAAGACATAGTTCCATAAGTAGCGGTCGGATCAACGTTCTTTAGTTTCTCCAATTTTCATCAGAACCACCCCGACCTATCGATTAGCGAGATCCACCATCATATCCCCGATCTCTCCCTCCGCCACCACCACGGTTGTAACCTTCTTTGCTCTTCTTACATCCATAATCACCACAGCTCCAACCACCACCTCCATATCCACTAGCACCTTCAAATCCCCCACCATAACTATGATAACTACCGCCTCTACCAGAACTAGACTGAGCCTGGTTGAAGGTGATGTTCCTGCCATCAAGGTTCTTCCCATTCTTAGGGTTTAGGTTTATTAAGTTTTTAGGTTTAGGTTTATTTTTAAGTTTATTTAGTTACTTTAGGTTTAGGTTTATGGTTAGGGTTCAGGGTTTAGGATTTAGGGTTAGCTTAGGGTTTAGGTTGGGGAGTTTAAACTTTAGTTTAGGTTTAGGGTTTTGATTTAGGGTTTTAGGTTTAGGTTTAAGGTTTTAGGGTTTAGGGTTTATGGTTTAGAGTTTAGGGTTTAAGGTTAAGGTTATGGTTTAGGGTTTAATGTTTTGGGTTTTGGGTTTTGGGTTTAGGGTTAAGGGTTTAGGGCTAGTTCAAGGTTTATGGTTTAGGGTTTAAAGTTTATGGTTTAGGGGGGTTTAGTTTAGGGATTAGGGTTTAGGGTTTAGGGTTTAAGTTTGTAGGTTTAGGGTTGTAGGTTTAGGGTTTAGGGTTTAAGGTTAGTTTTAAGGTTTAGGGTTTAGGCATTATGATTTAGGGTTAAGGATTTAGGGTTTAGGGGTTTTTAAATGTAATTAAGTATTTAGTTTATTTTTTATTTATTGTAGTTTATTTTAGTTTTAATTTTTATTTAAACTTTTTTATTTATTTAGTTTAGCTTATTTATTTTAAGTTTACTTATTTCAATTTAGGTTTTTTATTTTAGTTTATTTTTTAGGTTTAGGTTTAGGTTTATGTTTATTTTTTAGTTTAGTTTTATTTTTATTTTATTCTGTAGGTTTAGGTTTTAGGTTTTTATTTTAGGATTATTTTTAGGTTACAATTTTTAGTTTATGTTTAGGTTTATTTTTAGTTTATTTTATTATATTTAGTCTAGGTTTAGGTTTTATTTATTTTAATTTAGTTTATTTTAGTTTAGGTTTAGGTTTACTTTTTTTTATTTTAGGTTTTGGTTCTTTTTTTTTTAGTTTAGGGTTTAGGTTTTATTTTTATTTATTTTTATGTTCTACTTTTAGGTTTATTTTTTAGTTTTTGGTTTTTTTTAGTTTTATTTTATTTTATTTTAGGTTTTTTTTAAGTTTACTTTTTTATTTTATTTAAGTTTTTATTTTTTAGTTTAGTTTATTTTTTAAAATTTTAGTTTAGTTTTAAATTTTTATTTTATTTTCTTTTTAGGTTTTGTTTAGCTTTAGGTTATAGTTTATGTTTTTATTTTTATTTTTTTATTTTGGTTTAGGTTTTTTATTTATTTTATTTTTTGATTTTATTTAGTTTACATTTAGGTTTTAGCTTTTCAAGTTTAGGGTTTAGGGTTTAAGGTTTAGGATTAGTTTAGGGTTTAGGTTTTAGAGGGTTTGGGTTTAGGGTTTAGGGTTTATAGTATAGTTTTAAGTTTAGAGTTTAGGTTTAATCTTAGGGTTTTAGGTTTTGGAGTTTAAAGTTTAGTGTTTTATAGTTTAGGGTTTAGTGTTTAGGTTTTAAGGTTTAGGGTTTGGGGTTTTAGGGTTTTGGGTTTAGGGTTTATGGTTTAGGGTTTAGGGTTTAATGTTTTTAGGGTTTAGGGCTTAGGGATTAGGGTTTAGGCATTAGGTTTAGGGTTTAGGTTTTAGTTTAGAGTTTTGGGTTTTTTGTTTTTTATTTTAATAGAGAACAAATTCACTTTCAACATTTCTTCTTTTCGATTTCATTAACCAAGTAACACACCAAGTTTTCTAAGACATAAGCGATGACATTGATAAAAATTAAGCACGCATAGAGCAAATGAAAAACCTAGACAGATAGAACCATCTCTTGTAAAGACCAATTCCATAGCGACATGTCAGTTGGCTCTTTAGTTTCTCCGGTTCCCATCGAGAACCACTGACCTCTCAGTGGCGAGATCCATCATATCCCCTATCTCTCCCTCACCACCATGACTATAATCTCTGTCCTCTCCTCCATAACCACCTTGCTTTGACCACCTTTGACCACCACCTCCATATCCACCGCACCTCAGATCCCCCCCATCACTATGATAACCACCTCCACCTTAGCCTCCACTTAGATCTGGTGAGCACGGTTGTGGTGAAGTTCTGATTAATGTTTTCCCATTCTTAGGGTTTAGGCTTAGGTTAATATGGTTTTGAGTTTAGGTATATTTTTTAATTTATTTAGTTACTTTATTTTAGGTTTAGGGTTTGGGGTTCAGGGTTTAGGGTTTAGGGTTTATGGTTAGGGCTTAGGGTTTATGGTTTAGGGTTTAGCATTTAGGGTTTAGGGTTTGGAGTTTTAGGGTTTAGGGTTTAGGGTTAGGGCTTAGAGTTTAGGGTTTAGGATTTTTTAGAGTTTAAGGTTTAGGGTTTAGGGTTGTAGGTTTATGGTTTACGGTTTAAGGTTTAGGGTTTAGGGTTTAGGATTTATGGTTTATGGTTTTAAAATTAAGTAAACTAGTAGGTTGAGGTTTATTTAGTTTATTTTTTATTTATTTTAGTTTTTTTGTTTAAGTTTAGTTTTCATTTTTATTTTGTTTACTTTATTTATTTAGGTTTATTTATTTTAGTTTAGGTTTTCTATTTTAGTTTATTTTTTAGATTCAGCTTTAGGTTTAAGTTTACTTTTTTAGTTGAGTTTTATTTTTATTTTATTTTTTAGTTTTAGGATTTTTGGTTTTTAGTGTTAAGGTTAGGGTTTAGGATTTTACGGTTAGGGTTTAGCGAATAGGGTTTAGGGTTTAGGGTTTAGGGTTTAGGGTTTAGTGTTTAGGCTTTAAGGTTTAGGGTTTTTAGGATTTAGGGTATAAAGTTTAGGGTTTAGGGTATTGGGTTTGGGGTTTAGGATCTTAGGGTTTAGGGTTAAGGGTTAGTATATATATATATATATATAAGGGTTTAGGGTTTAGGTTTTAGGTTTTCGATTTATGGTTCAAGTTTTAGTTTATGTTTACTTTTAAAATAAATAAACCGGCAGGTTTAGGTTTTTTTTAGTTTTTTTTAGGGTTTAAGTTTTTTTTTCTAAATTAAGTAAACCAGTAGGTTATGTTTATTTAGTTTATTTAGTTTATTTAGTTTATTTTTTATTTATTTCTACTTATTTTATTTTTAATTTTTATTTATGTATATTTTTTATTTTTATTTAGTTTAGTTTATTTATTTTAGATTTTTTATTTAAGTTTAGGTTTTTTTTTTAGTTTATTTTTTAGGTTTAGGTTTAGGTTTATTTTTTTAGATGTGTTCTACTTTTATTTTTTATTTTAAAGTTTTAGGTTTTAATTTTTTTATTTTTAGTTTTAGGTTTAGGTTTTTATTTTATTTTTTTTAGGTTTAGTTTTTTGGGTTTTATTTTAGGTTTAGGTTTTATTTTTAGTTTAGGTTTAGGTTTATTTTTAGTTTATTTTATTTTATTTAGTTTAGGTTTTTGTTTAGGTTTTGTTTAATTTTGATTTAAGGTTTGGTTTTATTTATTTTATTTTAGTTTAGTTTAGGTTTAGATTTATTTTATTTTGTTTATTTTATTTTTATTTTAAGTGTTGGTTTTCTTTTTAGTATAACATTTAGGTTTTCTTTTTTATTTATTTTTAAGTTTTATTTTTAGGTTTATTTTTTAGGTTTATGTTTTTATTTAGTTTTTATTTTATTTTATTTTAAGTTTATTTTACGTTTATTTTATTTGTATTTAACGTTTAATTTTATTATTTTATTTAGGCTTTTATTCTTAGGTTTATTTTATTTCTTTCATTTATTTTAAGTTATTAATTATTTTATTTTATTTTATTTGAAGGTTTAGGTTTAGGTTTTTATATTTTTTGTTTATTTATTTTATTTAGGTTTAGGTTTATTTATTTATTTTATTTTTTGTTTTATTTAGTTTAGGTTTTGGTTTTAGATTATTTGGGTTTAGGGTTTAGGGTTTAGGGTTTAGAGATTAGGGTTTTGGGTTTAGGGTTTAGGGTTTAGTGTTTTAGGATTTAGGATTTTATGGTTTAGGGTTTAGGGTTAGGGTTTAGGGTTTAAAGTTTAGGGTTTAGGGTTTAGTGTTTAGGCTTTATGGTTTAGGCTTTTTAGGGTTTAGAGTTTAGGATTAGCTTAGGGTTTTAGGTTTAGTATTTTAGGGGTTTTGGTTTAGCGTTTAGGGTTTAGGGTTTAGGGTTTAAGGATGTAGGTTTAGGGTTTGGGGTTTAGGGTTAGGTTTAGTTTATGGTTTAAGGTTTAGGATTTAGGGTTTAGGGTTTAGCATTTTTTTTTAATTAAGTAAAATAGCAGGTGTATATTTATTTAGTTTTTTTTTAAATTTATTTTAGTTTATTTTGATTTTTATTTTTATTTTTATTTAGGATTATATTTTATTTTTATGTTAATTATTTTAGGTTTATTTATTTTAGTTTAGGTTTTTTATTTTAGTTCATGTTTTAGGTTTAGGTTTTGGTTTATGTTTATTTTTTATTTTAGTTTTATTTTTAATTTATTTTTTAGGTTTAGGTTTTATTTTTTATTTTTAGGATTAGGTTTAGGTTTTTATTTTCTTTTTTTAGGTTTAGGTTTTAGGTTTTTATTTTAGGTTTATTTTTAGATTTTATTTTTTAGTTTATGTTTAAGTTTATTTTTAGTTTATTTTATTTTATTTAGTTTAGGGTTTAAATATAGTTTATTTTAAGTCTAAGTTTAGGTTTTATTTATTTTATTTTAGTTAATTTTAGTTTTGGTTTAAGTTTTTTTTTTGTTTATTTTTGGTTTAGGTTTTTTTTTTAGTTTAGGCTTTACCTTTTATTTTTATTATTTTTAGGTTTATGATTTTATTTAGTTTTTATTTTATATACTTTAAGTTTATTTTATTTAGGTTTTTTATTTTAGGTTTATTTTATTTTTTAGTTTTATTTTTATTTTTTATTTTATTTTATTTTTTTGTTTAGGTTTAGGTTTAGATTTTACTTTAAGTTTATATTTTATTTTATTTATTTTATTTTTTTAGGTTTAGCTTTTTTATTTATTTTATTTTTAGGTTTAGGTATTTACGGTTTAGGGTTTTGGATTTTGGGTTTTGGGTTTACGGTTTTGGGTTGTAAGTTTTAGGGTTTAGGGTTTAGGGTTAGGGTTTAGCATTTAGTGTTTAGGGTTTAGGGTTTTAGTGTTTAGGGTTTAGGGTTCAAGGTTTAGGGTTTAGGGTCTTGGGTTTTGGGTTTTGGGTTTATGATTTTGGGTTTAAGGTTTTAGGGTTTAGGGTTTAGGATTTAGGGTTGTAGGTTTAGGGTTTAGGGTTTACGATTTAGGGTTAGGGTTTTTTTTCTATTTATTTTAAGGATTTAGGGTTTAGGGTTTAGGTTTTAGGTTTAGGGTTCAAGTTTTCGTTTAGGTTTTTTTTTTTTAAAATAAGTAAACTTGTAGGTTTTCTTTTTTTTTTAGTTTATTTTTAGGGTTTAGGATTTAGGGTTAGCTTAGTGTTTAGGTATTTTTTTTTTCAAAAAAATTTGTGTAAATCGATTTCTTTAGGTTTATTTAGTTTATTTTTTATATATCTAGTTTATTTTATTTTTAATTTTTATTTAGTTTAGTTTATTTATTTTAGGTTTATATATTTTAATTTAGGTTTTTTATTTCAGTTTATTTTTTTCAGTTTAGGTTTATTTTTTAGTTGAGTTTTATTTTTATTTTATTTTTTAGATTTAGGTTTTATTTTTTATTTTTAACTTTAGGTGTAGGTTTATATTTTATTTTTTTAGGTTTTTATTTTAAGTTTATTTTTAAGTCTTATTTTTTAGTTTAGGTTTAGGTTTATTTTTATTTCATTTCAATTTATGTAGTTTAGGTTTAGTTTATTTTAGGTTTAGGCTTAGGTTTCATTTATTTTAATTTAGTTTTTCTTAATTTAGGTTTAGGTTTATTTTATTTTGTTTATTTTATTTTTATTTTTATTTTAGGTTTTTGTTTAGTTTTTATTTTATTTATTTATTTATTTATTTTATTTTATTTTAGGTTTATTTATTTATTTTATTTTTAGGTTTTATTTAGTTTAGGTTTAGGTTTTTAGGATTTTAAGGTTTAGGGTTTAGGGTTATAGTTTAGGGTTATAGTTTAGGGTTTAGGGTTTAATGTTTAAGCTTTAGGGTTTAGGGTTTTTAGTATTTATGGTTTACGGTTTAGGCAACCATTCATGGATTACCTAAATAAAGGCAAACTACCTCAAGAGTAGTTCCAAGCCTATCAGATGAAGTAGAGAGCACTTTCCTATACTCTTGTGGATGGTGTCTTGTGTCAGCGATCTTTCAATCATATGTGGTTACATTGTCTAGAAAAGCATGAAGCACGTAAGATCGTGATCGAGGTACACTCAGGATAATCTGGAGACGACCAATTCGATCCGAAGATGAAAGCCAAGATCAAGAGACTAGGAGACCACTGGCCGTCGATGATCAAAGATTGCATGGATAAGGCTAGGCAATGACACCAATGTCAAATACACCGTATGGTCCTACACAAACCACCCAACATTTTACATCCTACATTGGCCTCATGGCCATTCGAATGTTGGGGTACCGACATAGTTGGCAAATTGATCCTCCTTCTTTCAAGGGTCATCGGTTCATCTTAGCTGCTACTGACTATTTCTCCAAATGGGTGAAGGTGATTTTGCTCAGAGAGGTCACAGCTGAGCATGTGCTCCAGTTTTTTAAAAACCATATCATTATATAGGTTAAATGCCTCGAATTATATCTGATAATGGTATTGCATTCAAGAGCACCGAGATCAACAACTTTGCCCAGAGACACATCATAGATTTGAGATATTCCACCATCAACTACTCGAGGGCAAATGGCTTAGCAGAATCCTTCAACAAAACTCTCATCCAAATACTAAAGAAGACACTCTACAATAATAAGCGATAGTGGCATGAGAAGATAGTCGAAGCCTTGTGGGCCTATCGCACCACATATAGAACTCCAACTTAGTGTATGGGTCTGAGGCTATTCTACCATTAGAAGTCTAACTTTCATCACTAAGGATAGCTGTGGCTAGCAAGATCACAGTAGAGCAGAATGCCAAGTTGCGATTAGAAGAGCTTGAAAGTTCAGAGGAGAGACGCTTGGGGCTTGCCAAAACCTCGAGTTGTATAAAGCAAAAATGATTCAAGCTCACAACAAGTTGGTCCATTCTAGAGCTTTCAGGTAATAGAGCTTATTTTAGTTCTAAGGAGATCGAGTGTTTCCCGTTGTAAGATGGGAGGCAAGTTTGAACCCACATGGGAAGGCCCTTTTGCCATAGAGAATGCCTACCAAGGAGGGTATTATCAACTTATTAATCAAAAGGGAGAGTGCCCAATGCTTCCAATCAATGGGCTATACTTAAAGAAATAATATAAATCATGTTTTAAAATTAAAAAAACCCTAACCCTAAACCCTAAACCCTAAACCCAAAACTCAAAAGCACTAAACCATAAACTGTAAACCATAAACCCTAAACCGTAAACCCTAAACCCTAAAACCTATAGCCTAAACCCTAAATCCTAAACCCCAAACCCTAAACCCTAAGCCTAAAACCTAAAAACCTTAACTTAAACTAAATAAAACCTAAAAATAAAATAAATAAAAAAGCTAAACATTAATAAAACAAAAAAAACAAAAAAAAACCTAAACTTAAACCTAAAAATAAAATTAAATAAAAAATAAAAACTAAACTAAAATAAAATAAATAAAAACCTAAAATAAACTAAAAATATAAAGTAAACCTAAAAATAAAAACCTAAATAAAATAAAAACTAAATAAAAACATAAACCAAAAAATAAAACCTAAAAACAAATAAAAAATAAAACTTAAACCCTCAGCTAAAAATAAACTAAACCTAAACCAAAATTAAAATAAATAAAATAAACCAAAACCTAAACTAAAATAAACTAAACTGAAATAAATGACACCTAAACCTAAACCTAAATTAAACCTAAAACCTAAATTAAATTTAATAAAATAAACTAAAAATAAACCTAAACCAAAACTAAGAAATAAAACCTAAAATAAAAACCTAAAACCTAAACCAAAATAAAATAAAATAAAAACCTAAACCTAAACCTAAACCAAAATAAATAAATAAAAATAAAACTAAGCTTAAAAAACATAATCCCAAACCTGAACCTAAAAAAACAAACTAAAATAAAAAACCTTAACTAAAATAAATAAACATAAAATAATAAACTAAACTAAATAAAATTTAAAAATAAACCTAAATAAAATAAAAAATAAAATGAACTAAAATAAATTAAAAATAAACTAAATAAACCTAAACCTACCAGTTCACTTAATTTTATAAAGAACCCCTAACCTAAAATAAACCATAAACCTGAAACCCTAAAAAACCCTAAACTTTAAACCCTAAAACCTAAAAACCTAAACCATAAACCATAAACCCTAAACCTTAAATCCTAAACCCTAAAAAACCATAAACCCTAAACCCTAGACCTTAAACTAACCTATACCCTAAACCATAAATCGTAAACTAACCCTAAACCCTAAACCCCCATACAACCCTAAACCATAAACCCTACAACCATAAACCCTAAACCCTAAACCCCCTTTAACCCTAAACCATAAACCCTATAACCCTAAACCTTAAACCCTAAACCCTAAACCCTAAACCCTGAACACTAAACCCTCAAAACCCTAAACCCTAAAGCCTAAACCCTAAACCCTAAACTCTAACCCTAAACCCTAAACCCTAAATCTTAAACCCTAAACCATAAACTTATTTTCACTTTTTAGCTTGAGCTGGGTTATTTTTTTGAACTCTTACTTTTGGGTTGGCCTAGTGGTTGCTCGCTGGTGGTTCCTGTCTTTTCAACCTAAGTTGGCTTGGTTTTTTTGGCCTGGTGGCTGCTATCTTCTCTACCTTGTTACTCTGGTCACTGGTGGATGAGATGGTTTCTTCTCAAGCTTTATTCTATTTTCTACACCCGTTGGCTAGTTGGCTCTCCTCTTGAACTCGAATTACTTTTTACTGGTTTTTCATGGTTGTATGGGTGGCCTTCCTAGTGGGAATTGCTATTGGATATTCTCTTTCTCATCCTGTAAAATTTCCTGACTACTTTTTTAGGGGTTGCCTCCCAGTTCCTTATTATTTGTTGTTGGATCCTTCTTTTTCCTTGGTTTTGTGTTTGCTTATTCTCCTACGATTAGCCTATGTTGGGTGCATTGTTTGCAGCACATTTTATGTTGTTATAATGCTTCTAGTTAGGTTAGACTTTATTGTTGTGGAGGTTTAGTTTTTCGGCTGCTCCTAGCTAGCTGCTACTATTGCCTTTCTATGGTGGTTGTGCTTCTTTTGGACCTCTATTCTGTGGTGCTTTGTTGGTTTTCTGCTTTTCCTTGGTTGCTGGCGATGCATCCTTTGTTGGTTACTTATGATGGGCTATTCTTTAGTGGCTGCCTTATGGCTATTTTACTAAGTTGGTTTGGTTGGAGGACTTTTAGTTATCTTTAGAATCTTGGTTAATTTTTTCCTTTTGCTGGTTTTTCTCTTTAATTGGCATGGTTCTCTTGTTGATGGTGGTTCTAGTTTTCCCTAGTTTAGAGCTTGGATGGGTATTTGGACAATGGCTATTGTTGGTGTTCTGACTTTATTCTAGCCTCTCTCTAGGTTATTGTGATTAGCCTGTTGTGGTTTTTGTTTGGTGGTTTTCCTGCTAGCAAGTTACTGTTCGGTTGCTCTCTGTTTAGTGGTGCAGGATCTAGAACTCTATGGACAGCTGGCCTTGGATGTTTGCAGTATCGTATGTCTATCATGGCTTTGATGCTACTCACCTCTTCTCTCTAGTTGGTAGCATTACATATGATTCTAAACCATCTTTATGAAGTTTGGATGCTCATAGGTATTGTTGCCCCTTGAGATGATCCTAACTGAGCCTGAGCCTACTCTTTCTTAGCTCTCCTTTTTCCTCTCTTTATCCTTATCCTTTTTAGCTATGACTTTTGCCTTTGTGCTTTTTGCGATTTCTTTTACAGGTTGGAACTTAGAGGGAATGGTCATACTCACCAACCCAAGTGTTGTTGTTGTCGATCTTGCTTATTTTGCTTTCTCAAAGATATCATGAACTACTTTTGACTTATCCTTTTAGTATTTTTAGGATTTGTTTTAGTCTTACTTTGTGTCTTTTTCTCTTATGCTTTCTAGATGTTGTATTTGCTCTTTTGTTTTATTTTCTTTTTCTAATGTACTAAGATGGGGATTTAGTGTTTTAGGTTTTCTGTTGCTCTCAGAGAAGAAGAATTTTAGAGCTTTACCCTTTTTAAGGACATTATATCTTTTCCTTTTATGATAATTAAATTTTAACTTTTCCCAAAAAAATCCTAAACCACAAATATCCCTAAACTCTAAAACCTAAAACCCAAACCCTAAAGCCTAAACCTTAAACCCCAAATCCTAAGCCCTAAACCCTAAACCCTAAACCCTAAACTAACCTTAAACCAAAAACCCTAAACCCTAAAGCCTAAAAAGCTAAAAGCCTAAACCTAAACTAAATAAAACCTAAGAATAAAATAAGTAAAAAAACCTAAACCAAAATAAAAAATAAAATAAAATAAAAACTAAAACCTAAACCTAAAAAGAAAATAAGATAAAAAAATAAGAAATACACTAAAATAAAATAAATAAGAACCTAAACTAAACTAAAAAATAAAAAACCTTAATAAAATAAAAACTAAACCTAAAATAAAAATAAAATAAAAACTAAACAAAAATTGAACATTAAAAAAAACCTAAACCTGCAAATAAAACCCCAAACCCTAAAAAAAAATTATAAAAAAAAACTCTAACCCAAAACCCCAAACCCTAAAACTAACCCTAAACCCTAAACTTACAACCCTAAACCCTAAAACCTTAAACTCCAAACCATAAACCCTAAACCCTAAACCCTAAAACCCTAAACCCTAAACTCTGTTAAACAAAAAACCTTAAACCCAAAACCTTAAACCCAAAATCATAAACCCTAAACTAAAACCTAAACCCTAAACCCTAAACCTAAAACCTAAACCCTAAACCCTAAATCCTAAACCCTAAACCCAAAACACTAAACCATAAACCTTAAACCTTAAACCCTAAACCCTAAACCCCTAAATCATAAACCCTAAACCCCAAACACTAAAACCTAAACCTAAATAAAAAAATAAAATAAAATAAAATAAAAACTTAAATTAAAACTTAAACCTAAACCTAAAAATAAAATAAAATAAAAAATAAAAACTAAACTAAAATAAAATAAATAAAAACATAAAATAAAATTAAAAAATAAAATAAACCTAAAAATAAAAACCTAATTAAAATAATAACAAAACATAAAATAAAAATAAAATAAACCTAAGATAAAAACAAAATAAAACTAAATACAAACTTAAACCTAAAAAATAAACCTAAAAAGAAATAAAAAATAACACCTAAACCCTATATTAAAAAAAACTAAACCTTAAATAAAATGAAAATAAATAAAATAAAATAAACCTAAACCTCAACTAAAATAATCTAAAAATAAATAAAAAAAACTTAAACCTACACCTAAAATAAACTAAACCTAAGCCTAAACTTAAACTAAATAAAATAAAATAATCTAAAAATAAACCTAAGCCTAAACTAAAAAATAAAACCTAAAAGCAAACCTAAAATAATAACCTAAAACCTAAACCTAAAAAAATAAAATAAAAACCTAAACCTAATCCAAATAATAAAATATAAAACCTAAACCAAAAAAACCAAAATAAAAATAAAACTAAACTAAAAATATACTTAAACCTAAACCTAAACTTAAAAAATAAACTAAAAAAAACCTACGCTAAAATAAATAAACCTAAAATAAATAAACTAAACTAAGTAAAAATAAAAATAAACCTAAATAAAAAAAATAAAAATAAACCTAAATGAAAATAAATAAAAAATAAACTAAATGAACTACGTAAACATAAACTTATTAGTTTACTTAATTAAAAGAAAAATGTAACCTAAAACCCTAAAACCTAAAATCCCTAAACCCTATATCCTAAACTCTAAACCCTGAATTCTAAACCATAAATCCTAAACCTACGACCCACCTAAACCCTAAACCCTAAAAAACCCTAAACCTTAAACCCTAATCCCTAAACTAACCCTAAACCCTAAAAAACCATAAACCTAAACTTAAACACCACGCTTCTAACCTAAACTAAACCAAATTTAAACTAACCTAAACCTAAAACTCTAAACCTAAAATAACTAAACCTAAAACTAAAACTATAAACCTAAACTTAAACCTAAACCTAAACCCTAAACACAAAAACTAAACTCAATGCTAAACCTAAATTAGAAATCTAAACACTAAACCTTAAACCTAAACTCCTAAATGCTAAAGTTTAAACACTAAACCTAAACTTTATCCTAAACCCTAAACTAACCCTAAACCCTAAACCCTAACATCATAAACCGTAAAACCCTAAACCATAAACCCTAAACCATATCCCTAACCCTCAACCCCAAACCCTAAACTTAAACCTAAAGTAACTAAATAAATTAAAAAGTAAACTTAATCCTTAAAACCTAATAAACCTAAACTTAAACCTAAACCTAAACCCCAATCCCTAAAATTAAACCAAAAGTAACTAAATAATTTAAAAAATAAATATAAACCCTATAACCTAAGAAACCTAAAGCTAAACCTAAACCCTAAGAATGGGCAGAACCTTAACGGGAGGAACATCACGGTCAACTAGACTCAGTCTAGATATGGCGATGGAGGTGAAGGTAGAGGTGGCAGTTATCGAAGTGGCAGTGGGGGGATCTAGAGGTGTGGGTGGATATGGAGGTGGTGGTCAGAGCAATGGTGGTTATGCAAGAGAAGATCGACAGAGGTTTTAGCCATTATGGTGGCGAAGAGAGAGATCGGGGATATGATGGTGGATCCCACTACTCGAAAGTCTCGGGTTGTTCTGATGGGAATTAGAGAAACTAAAGAATGACGATCCGATCTGCTGCTAATGGAACTGTATCTTTATAGTAGAGATGATTCTAATTATCTATGGTTTTGATTTTCTCTATGCATGCTCATTTTCTATCTATGTCAGCTTAAAAAACTTGGTGGTTACTTGGTTGATGAAATCAAAAAGAAGAAATTTTTAATGTTATTTTCTGTTAAAAAAATTAAAAACCCTAAACTCTAAACTAAAAGCTAAACCTTAAACCTAAAACCTAAACCCTAAACCTACACCTTAATCCCTAAACCCTAAACCCTAAAACCCTAAACCCTAAATCGTAAACCCTAAAACCTAAATCGTAAACCCTAAACCTTAAATCCTAAACCCTAAATACTAAACCCCAAACCCTAAACCCTAAACTTGAAACCCTAAACTAATCCTAAACCCTAAATCCAAAACCCTAAAAAGCTAAAAACATAAACCTAAACTAACTAAAACTTAAAAATAAAATAAATATAAAAAGCCTAAACCAAAATAAAATAAAAAAAATAAAATGTTATAAAATATTAAACTAAAACCTAAATGTAAACCTAAACCTAAAAAGAAAATAAAATAAAAATAAAAACTAAACAAAAATAAAATAAATAAAACTAAACCTAAAAAATAAACCAAAACCTAAACCTGAAAAAAAAACTAAAATAGAAAACTTAAAATAAAATAAATAAACTTAAAATAAATAAGCTAAACTAAATAAAAATAAAAATAAACCTAAATAAATAAAAAAATAAAAAATAAACTAAAATAAATAAAAAATAAAATAAATAAACTAAATAAACCTAAATATACTAGTTTACTTAATAATATATAAATAAAAAATTATAAATAACTAAAAAAACCATAACCCTAAATTGTAAACATTAAAACTAACCATAAACTCAAAACCCTAAACCCTAAAACCTTAAACACTAAAAACCTAAAAGCTTAAACCTAAACTAAATAAAACCTAAAAATAAAATAAATAAATAAACTTAAACCTAAAAAAAATAAAATAATAAAATAAAATAAAAACCTAAATTAAAACCTAAACCTAAAATTAAACCTAAAAATAAAATAAAATAAAAAAATAAAAACTAAACTAAAATATAATAATTAAAAACCTAAACTAAACTATAAAATAAAATTAACCAAAAACTAAAAAAGCTAAATAAAAAAAAGTTAAATGTAAAATAAAAATAAAATAAATTCAAAACTAAATAAAAACCTAAACCTAAAAAATAAAACTAAAACTAAAATATAAAAATAAATAAATAAATAAAACCTAAACCATAAACTTAAAAAAACTAAACCTAAAATAAATAAAATATAATAAACCTAAACTTAAACTAAAATAAACTAAACTAAAATAAATAAAACATTAACCTAAACCTAAAATAAACTAAACCTAAACCTCAAGCTAAATAAAATAAAATAAACTAAAATAAACCTAAACCTAAGCTTTAAAATTAAAATGAAAAATGAACCTAAAATAAAAACCTAAAAAAATAAATTAAAAACCTAACCTAAACCTAAAAATAAGTAAAACCTAAACCTTAAAAATAAAATAAAAATAAAGCTAAGCTAAAAAATAAACATAAACCTAAACCTAAACCTAAAAAATAAACTAAAATAAAAAAAACTAAAATCAATAAGCTAAACTAAATAAAAGTAAAGAATATAATAAATTAAAATAAATAAAAAATAAACTAAATAAACCTAAACCTACCAATTTACTTAATTTTAAAAAAAAACCCTAAACCTAAAATAAACCCTAAACCCTAAACCCTATCTAAATCCTTAACCCTAAACCCTAAACTAACATAAACCCTAAACTCTAAACCCTAAATCCTATACCCCTACAACCCTAAACCCTATAACCCTAAACTCTAAACCTTAAAGCCTGAGCACTAAACCCTAAACCCTAATCCCTACACCCTAACCATAAACCCTAAACTCTAAATTCTAAACCTTAAACTTATTTTCACTTTGAGGGGTAATATTTTGACCTCTTGCTTTGTTGCTACCTAGTGGTTGTTTACTTTCACCTAAGTTAGCTTAGTTTTTTTAGCTTGGTGGCTGATATCTTCTCTGCCTTGTAACTCTAATTGCTGGTGGATGAGATGGCTTCTACCCTTGCTTTATTATATTTTTTGCACTACTTGGTTTGTTGGTTCTCCTCTTGAACTCAAAATTACTTTTATTGGTTTTTCATGGTTGGATGGGAGGCCTTCCTAGTGGGAATTATTGTTGGTTGTTGCCTTTCTAGGCCTTATTTTTGAGAATTTCTTGGCTGCTTTTTAGGGGTTGCCTCTTGGTTTCTTGTCGTTCATTGTTAGATCCTTATTTTGCCTTAGTTTTTGTTTGCTTATTATTCTGGAATTAGCCTTTGTTGGGTGCGTTGGTTGTAGCACATTTTATGTTATTATTATGCTTCCTGTCAGGTTTGTCTTTCTTGCTGGGGAGGTTTTGTTTTTCGACTCCCGCTACTTTGCTTTATATGGTGGTTGTGCTTCTTTTGGACCTCTTCTGGGTGCGTTTTTTTTGCTTTTCCTTTTGGGGATGCTACCTTTTTACTTATGATGGGCTATTCTGTGGTTTGCCTTATGGCTATTTTACTTATTTGGTTTGGTTGGAGGACTTTTAGTAGTCTTTGGAATCTTGGTTGGTTGATTTATTTTTCTAGTCTGTTTCTTATTCTTGGACAATTTGATAGAGCCTTTTGCTATGATGGCCGAACCTTTGTTGACCTTATTGGATTGGACTTTTTGGTTTCTATTGGTTGGTGGCTGCATTTCGCCCCCTTTTGTGTGGCTATTTTGTCTTATGGTGATTTGTACTGGCTGCAGCTTATGTCTCCATCAATTGATGGTTTGATTTCTGAGTTGTTTAGTCATTTGTGGTTACTCACCATGGTTTGGCTTGGTGACTGGTACTTATTGGGACTTTGGCTTGAGGGCTCCTATCTTGGTTTTGTTGGTTATTTCTCTATCGATTTTGGTTTAGTTTTTTAGTTTAGAGCTTGGATCGATTTGATATTGGCTATTGTTGGTGTTTTAACTTTGTTCTAGCCTCTCTAGGTTATTGTGATTAGTCTATTGTGGTTTTGTTTATTGGTTTGAGCTAGCTAGTCGGGCTAGTTGTTTTTATTTAATGGTGCGATTCTAACTCTGATCCGTCCTTGATGATTCCTTGAGTTTGCTGGGTATGATGTCTTTGATGTTACTCACCTCTTCTCTTTGGTTGGTAGTATTATATATGATTGTAACCCTTCTTTATGAAGTTTCGATGCTAATATGTATTATTGACCCTTCAAATGATCTTAATTGAGCATGAGCCTTCTCTTTCTCAACTCTCTCCTTTTCCTCTCTTTATCCTTACCCTTTTTAGCTATGACTATTGCCTTTGTAGTGCTTTGCATATTTCTTTTACAGGTTGGAACATTACAGAGGGAATGGTTGTTACTCAGTCAACCTAAGTGTTATTGTTGTGGATCTTGCTTATCTTGCTTTCTCAAAGGAAACATGAACTGATGTTGGCTCATCCTTTTACTATTTTCAGGATTTATTTTAGTCTAACTCTGTGTCTTTTTCTCTTGTGCTTTTTAGCTATTGTATTTCCTCTTTTATTTTCTTTTCTTATGCTAATGTACTTAGATGGGTGTCTAGCTCTTTAGGTTTCTTATTACTCTAAGAAGAGTAGAATTTTAAAGCTTTACCCCTTTTAAGAACATTATATCTTTTCCTTTCATGGTAATAAAATTCTAACTCCCCCCCCCCCAAAAAAAAAACCCTAAACCCAAAACCCAAAAACTTAAACCCTAAACCCTAAACCCTAAACCCCAAACCCTAAAGCCTAAATCCTAAACCCCCCTAAAAAAGCTAAAAAAAGCCTAAACCTAAATAAAACCTAAAAAATAAAATAAATAAAAATCCAAAAAGAAAATAAAAAAATAAAATGAAAAAAACTAAAACCTAAACCTAAACTTAAGCCTAAAAAAGATAATAAAAAAAATAAAAACTAAACTAAAATAAAATAAATTAAACCTAAACTTAACTAAAAATAAAACCTAAGAAAAACTAAACTAAAATAAAAAAAATAAAAAATAAAAAATAAAACCAAATAACATTCTAAACCAAAAAAAAAATCCCACAATAAAACCTAAAAATAAAACCTAAATCTTGAACTAAAAAAAGAAACCCTAAACCTAAAATAAAAATAAAATAAACTTTAACCTAAACTAAAAGAAATTAAACTAAAATAAATAAAACCTAAACCTAAACCTAAACCTAAAATAAACTAAACCTAAACTAAATAAAATTAAATACAATAAAAATAAACTTAAACCTACACTAAAAAATAAAACCTAAAAATAAACCTAAAATAAAACCTAAACCTAAACTTAATAAAAAAAACCTAAACCTAAAATAAAAAAAATAAACATGAACCTAAAATTAAACTAAAAAAACTTAACTAAAAAATAAACCTAAACCTAAATTAAAACCTAAAATAAAATAAATAAATAAATAAATAAACTAAATAAAATAAACTTAAATAAAATAAAAAATAAAATAAACTAAATAAAATAAAATAAAAATAAACCTACTACCTAACTTAAAAAATAAAAAACCTAAAACCCTAAACCCTAAACCCTAAACCCTAAAAACCCTAAACTTAAACCCTAAACCTAAACCCTAAACCTAAATAAACCCTCCTAAACCTAACCCCTAAACCCTAACCCTAAACCCTAACCTAAAAAACCCTAAACCCTAAACTACCTAAACCCTAAACCTAAAACCCTAAACCTAAATCTTATACCTAAATTAAAAAACCTAAACCTAAAAATAAAACCTAAAAAATAAATAAAAAATTATTTAAACTAAAATAAAATAAAATAAAACCTAAGCCTAAACTTAAAAGTAAAATCAAATAAAATAATAAAAATAAACTAAAATAAAATATAAAAACTAAACATAAAATAAAAATAAAATAAACCTAAAATAAAATAAAAAAATTGAAAAAATAAACCTTAAAATAAAACCTAAAACTAAATAAAAAATAAAACTTAAATCCTAAAAGAAAAAAAAAACCTAAACCTACAAAAATAATTAAATAAACAAAATAAAATAAACCTAAACCCAAACTAAAATAAATAAAACCTAAACCTAAACCTAAATAAACTAAACCTGAACCTAAACAAACTAAAAAAAAAAAACCTAAAAATAAAACTAAACCCAAAACAAAACTAAAATAAACCTAAAAAAACCTAAAATAAATATAAAACTAAAAAGAGGTTAAACCTAAAAAATAAATGGTATCTGCTGAGATCCTAAACTAGAATAAGAACAATGATCCCATCTATAAAAGATAAATATTTTGATTTGCTATGCATGCTCATTTTATCTATGTCATTCTAAAAAAACTAATGTATTACTATGAAATCCAAGAAATGCTAAATAAATTTATTTTCTATTTAAAAAAACCAAAACCTAAACTAAAACAAACCCTAAACCTAAAATAACCTTAAAACCCTAAACCCTAAAAAAAAACCTAAACCTAAAACCTAAACCCCTAAATAAACCCTAAACCCTAAACCTAAAACTAAAACTAAACCCAAAACCCTAAAACTAAACCTAAACTAAACTAAACTAAACCTAAACCTAATAAACTAAAATAAACCTAAACTAAACTCAAACCCTAAAATGAAACTCAACTAAACCTTAAACCTAAACCTAAAAACTAAACCTTAAACTCCTAAACCTAAACCTAAACTAAACCTTAAACCTAAATCAGAATTTAAACCTAAACCTAAACTAAAAATCAAAACCCTAAACCCTAACCCCAAACCTTAAACCTAAACCCTAAAACCTAAACCTAAACCAAAACCTAAACTAAATAAAACTAAAATAAACTAATAAAATAAAATAAACCTAAAATAAAATAACTAATAAAAAACTAAAAAAAATTAAAAACTAAACTAAAATAAACCTAAAAAACCATGAATAAAATGAAATAAAAAAATAAAATAAAAAATAATAAATAAAACCTACAACTAAATCCTAAACCCTAAACTTAAATCCTAAACCTAAATCCTAAACTAAACTAAACCATAAACCTAAAACCCTATACCCTAAACCAACAACCTTAAACCCTAAACCCTAAACCTAAACCTTAAAAAACCCTAAACCTTAAACCCTAAAACCCTAAACCCTAAACCCTAAACCCTAAACCCTAAGCTTAAAATCCTAAACTAACCCAAAACACTAAACCCTAAATCCAAATCCCAAAACACTAACCCTAAACCCTAAACCCCAAAACCATAAACCTTAAAACCCTAAACTCTAATCCTTAAATCCAAAATAACCTAAAAACCTAAACCTAAACTAAATAAACCCTAAAAATAAAATAAATTAAAAGCCTAAACTTAAATAAAATATAAAAAATAAAATAAAATATAATCCTAAACTAAAACCTAAACCTAAACCTAAACTTATAAAAATATCTAATAAAATAAACTAAAATAAAATAAGTAAAACCATAAACTAAACTAAAAAATAAAATAAACCTAATAAAAAAAAACTAAATAAAATAAAACTAAACATAAAAAAAAAATAAACGTAAAATAAAAAATAAACCTAAACCTAAACCCTAAACCCTAAACTTAAATCCTAAACCTAAATAAAACTAACTAAACCCTAAATCCTACAACCCTAAATAAACTCTAAACAAAACCTAAACCTTAAAACCCTAAACCTAAACCCTAAACTCAAAACTAAACCCTAAACCTAAACTAAAACCCAAAACCTAAAACTAAAATAAACCTAAACCTATGAACACTAAACTAAACCTTAAACTAAACTAAATCCTAAACCTTAAACACTAAATCTAAATCAAAACCTAAATCATAAACCTTAAACCTAAACCCTAAATCATAAACCTAAACCTAAACCCTAATAATAAACTCAAACTAAAACTATAAACCTTAAATCTTAAACTAAACTCTACACCTAAATCACTAAATCTAAAAAAATAAAACTATAAACTAAAATAAATTTAAATTCAACTATAAACCCTAAACTAAATGCTAACTAAACTTAACTAAACCTAAACTTAAAACTAAACTTAAATTAGAACCCTAAACCTAAATCTAAACTTAAACCTAAAAAACTCCCTTAAACCCAAAACCTTAAACCTTAAACCCTAAACCTTAAATCCTTAAACCCTAAACCCTAAACTAACCCTAAACCCAAAACCCAAAACCCAAAACCCTAAAAATACTAAACCTTAAACCCTAAACCCTAAATCACCTTACAACAAAAACACAACCCGCTCCTCCCTCTCGACAGGTTCTCTCTGTGATTTTATGCTCTCTGGATTGGCTGCTCTAATTGCCACTTCCAGACTTCTCACTCAGCATGTATCGCTCCCCATGTGACGCCCTTGATTAGACCAATGATGAGGCGTCTCAATCCCGCCACCTCTCGACGCGACCGCTTTGCTCTCTAACTCTATAGGTTTTCTGGATTCGATTGCACCTGTTAATGCACCTGTTGTTAAATCATTCAAAGATGCTTTATCTGGTAAGATCTCTAGCTCAAATGCTAATCTCATTTGACATCTTATCGGATTGCAGTAATGTGATCAGATGGATGTTGAGAAACTTGCTAAGCCCTTCAAGTTTGCTTTGGTGGGTAAATTCTCCTTAGATGCTCGACTTTGATAATATTCACTCTTTCTTTCATAGTTTAAAATTATCGACTTTCTCTATCTGATCGATCCCGCCACATTCTATTCAACTCTCAAATGATTTAGATTACTACTGGTTTTCGTCATTCTTTATTTTGTGCATAATTGTCAAATGCGTTATTGAAATGGTCGCCTCTTTGATGTCAAAGAGGAATCTCCCATTGTCCCTCTTTTTGCTTTTCCTAACATAATACAGCATGTCACTCATCAGTTTGTTTCTTTGTTGGCGGCCTTTTTTGGTAGAGCCTCTCCAAATAGACCAACAGCGACCACTAGATCTAGGCCATCACATTCATTATTCTCGTTGAGATAGACATCACAAAAAAATATCCCAAAGAGGTTTGGATTGGCTCAAAAATTTGGATATAGTCAAAAGTCAAATTTAAAATTTTCTGTCTTTTGCACTCCTTTGCAAGATTCAGGCGATCACTTTCGGATGCTTTGTGCTTCATCCTAACCTCTCGGAAAAAATTTACCACGAATATGAATACCATTAATGGGCTGGAAAACCACTACTCTAGCATATGTGCCTAAAATACTCAAAAGAACCTCTCCTCCCTACACCTCTTGTCTCTAGTGGAAAACACTCGACCTTGGTACTAAAAGCCATTGAGGGGTGTGATGATACCAATGGCAATTTACCTAACCTCATCCCTGCTAGTAATAATCTGGTTTCCCATGATAGTTTCTTACTTCATTTAAATCCTACTGAAAATCTGAATGGTAGCCTTATATTGGACACCCAATTAAACAATTTGAATGAGAATCATATAATGGACCAAAACAATGATGACCCTATGGCTTCAGAACATATTGAGAAAGATATTTGTATTACGAATGGTGTTAGAACTTCCCCATCTATTTCCCTTCAGAGTGATAATAAATTAAACCCAATTTCTCACACTATATCTGATACAGAAGAAGGTGAAATCCCCTCTTCTAAAACATTGATAGATTCTTCTACTATTCTGGAACCCAAAAATCAATCACTTTTTGATGGAGATAATTCAGACTCTGATAGACCCTTTCAAATTGTTAAAAGCAAAATACCCTACAAAGCAAAATTTTCTAATAATAACCTCACTAGAACCACTCGCTCTTCTTCCACCCCACAAGTAATGTGTCATCATTTCTCTCCTCTCTTTCCTTTCTTTTTTCCTTTTCCCTTTTGGTTTCCCTTATGATTAATTTTCTTATTTGGAATATCAGGGTTGTGGGTCTCTTCTGTGCAATGTGTTAGGAGTCTTTGTCGTGTTCATAATATCAAGTTACTTGTTCTTCTTGAACCTTTCATTAATTCTTCTAAGATTGCTTTTGTTAGATCCCTTGGTTTTAATAATTTCTTCTTCAATCTTAATAATAAAATTTGGTGCTTTTGGCACAACTCCATCACCATTTCCATCATTGATGATCTTGACCAATTGGTCAATGTCAAAATCTCCTTAGGTGACTTATCAACTTTTGGCTCTTTTATCTATGCTTCTTATAATAGGAGTAACATCCTTTGGAATCACTTACGCTTTTAGCTTCCTCGGTAACCTTGGTTGGAGGTGATTTCAATACTATCATAGCTAGTTTAGGAAAGAAGGGTAGGATGTTCTCCTAACCTTCATTCCATGGAGGACTTCTCAAATATGATCCTTGATTAATCGATGACATTGGTTTCACTGGGTCTAACTTACGCATTGGCACAACTCTAGACTTTGGCAACATCTTGATAGGACCCATTTTAATTCTCTTTGGATCAATCGGTGGCTACTACCATTGTTGAGCATTTGAGACTTTGTCTGACCATGCTCCTCTTTTGATTTCCTTCAAAAATCCTTCCACCCCTAACCCGTCTACTCCCTCTCCTTTCAGATTTCAAAATATGTGGACCCAACATAGTGACTTCATCAATGTCGCTCTCACTAATGGATATTTTCTTTCAGGATAATAAAATGACTCATCTTTGGCTTAAGCTTAAAAGACTTAAACAAAATCTCAATTGGTGGAACAAACACATTTTTTAAAACCTTTTCATAAATCTTAAAGCTATGGAACAAGAGGTTTGTTCTCTTGAAGAGGTCTCAACGATCCCGGTAAACATGAGGAGTTGAACATTGCCAAGAATAACTTGGTTAATTATCAAAACATGGAAGAAACCTATTGGTCAAAAGCTAAGCAAATATATTCGATGGTGGAAACACATTTTCATGCCATTTGTAATAAGCGGAAAGCCTTAAACTTCGATTAAGAAAATTAAGAACTCTAATGGTGAATGGATAATGGATAATGATATTAAGGATTCTATCATACATCATTTCCAAACTTTATTAAATTCTAATCCGTTGGGAACTTTATCAAACACCCATCTTATACCTTCTATGATTAACGGTGAGGATAATCATTTATTGACTATGTGTCCTTCAGAGGAGATTAGTAATACTCTTAAGAACATGAACTCATTCTTTGTACGGCTATCGACCCACTTCTTTTAGCATTGTTGGCCATTTATTAAACCGACTAGTTGATCTTTGTTATTGATTTCTTTGATGGCAATCATATTCCCAAATACTTTTCAAGCACTTCTATTGTCCTTATTTCCAAAACTAACAATCCTAAATCTTGGGGTGATTTTAGACCGATTAGTCTTTGCACCTTTTTTCAAAAACTCATTGCTAAATTAATAAATAATAGGCTTAGCCCTTTGCTTCCTAAAATCATCTCTCCAAACCAAACTAGTTTTGTTAAACACAAAGCAATATCAGATAATATTCTTCTTGCTCAAGTGCTGGTTCATGACATTGATGTCCCTTCTAGAGGAGGCAACATCTTATTCAAACTGGACATCGCTAAAGCCTTTGACAATCTCTCATGGGATTTTCTCTTTCAAATCGAATTTGTTTGGTTTTTTCGATAGTTTTATCCAGTTATAAAAGGTGTATCACGCGAATGTTTGGTTTTCGGTTATCATGAATGGTGATTCCATAGGTTTCTTTCCTTCTAGCCATGGTTTGAGGCAAGGTGACCCACTATCACCTTCTCTATTTATCATGCTATTGAATACATCAAGGAGCCTTAATGATCTTTTGCTAATAATCCTAATATGTCTTTTAAAACTCATGGAGGTTTCCTATTTCTCATCTTAGCTTTGTAGATGATTTCATTATCTTCATATCCTTCAACATGTTAAAACAATTAAGAACCTCCTAAATGATTTTGGTAAAGTTAGTGGTCTTTTTCTTAATGAAGGAAAATGCGGTTTATTCCTTCAACTAAGATTCCTCCTAATAGACTTAACCAAATATCCAATTACTAATTTTAAGCAAATTCAACTTCCTCTTAATTACCTTGGGGCTCCGCTTTTTAAAGGCCAAAAAAGATCACACCTTTTTGATGATCTAATTCAAAAAATTTCTAACAAAATCTCGGTTTGGGAATTTCATTTACTCTCTTTCGATGGTAGGCTTACCTTGATTAAGAGCACTCTAAATTCCATGCCTATATACCTTCTTCAAACCATTGTGCCTACCAACTCTACCATCAATAGAATTGAGCGTCTCTTAAACAAATTTTTTGGGAACCAATACCTCCTCTAAAAATGATGGTCATCTTGGTCTAAAAGTTGTGGTGCTCTTGAAGAGGGAGGTGCAGGATGTAAATCCATCAAAGAAGTTATCAATGCCTTCTCCTACAAACTTTGGTGGAATTTTAGGAGCAAAAAAATCTTTGGGCGAATTTCATGACTTCTAAATATTGCGGGTAAACATCCTCTCATTTGTCCCTTTAAATGGGTGATTCTCCGTGGAGAAGACTTTGTTCTCAAATGGGATCAGAATCCTTAATTTTTTGGAGCATAAACTCGGCAATTCCTTCTTTTAAAGACAAGCTGGAGTGGTTGTGGATCCATTGATGACTTACTACACTCACTCCACTTCCTATTATGAGTTAATTCATTACGGCAAAACAAGTGGAACACTAATAAGATTATTGATTCTATTCCTTCCACTTTCTTAAATATGATTACTAATATTCCTATCACTCCTAACAATCAGTTATCTTTATGCTATCTCATAATGGGGATTTCAACCTTAAAAATGTGGCTTCACACTAAAGACACTCGATTCTTCTATTGTGTTCTCCAAAATTTGGAATAATAATATCCCCTCTTCTTACTCTGTTCTAATTTGGCGTATCCCAAAAAACTTTATTTCTGTTGACTCTTTGTTGTGGGGTAAAGGGTTTTATTTACCCTCTAAATGTCAATGCTGTTCTCATATTGAGAATGTTAACCATGTTTTTGTTAATGGGGCTATTGCCTCTAAAATTTGGATTTGGTATGATGATCTATTCAACACTGTCAATTTTAATTGTTCTTTTACTTTATATCAACTTCTTGAAGTTTACTTTGACAATGCAATTAAAGGTCATATTAAAATCATAATTGCCATTACTCTTATTTGGTTCATATGGATGGACGAAATGAATCTAAACATCATTGGGATTCGTATGAATCACATGAGATTGCTAGAACTAAAAAATAACATTTGTGACTTGGTTAAAGCCAATTTAATTCATCACAAACATTTTAAAGGCATGTAGCAATAAAGCTGGGCCTCAACCTTCCGACCAGCCTTACTTGAAATGATAGAATGGTTTTTTGGAAAAACCTCTTGATCATTTTATTAAAATTATCGATGGCTGTCTCAATGGCTCGGTTGTGGAGGCATTTTTAGGGATTCTAAGGGTATAGTCCTATGTGCATTTTCTTATCCCCTTATTTCCGACTTGTCCCTTATCTTGAGCTTGGCGGTCCACAAAGCTCTAGAAATTTGTCTTCAAAATGGCGGCTCAATATTTGGATAGAGGTGGATGCTCTTTCTTGATTGACCTTTGACTTCTACCAATATGAGCGCAGCTTGTTTGTACTACCTCCTCAAGCAAACTAGGGCTCTTCTCTCTCAAATTTTACCATCACTCATGTTTGGCGTGAAGGTGCTTTTGTCTTGCAAATGGGTTAGAGTATCAACTTCTTTGATCAATTTACATTACCCAAATACTTTGCGTTGGTTAACTTGGACAATTCGGGCTTCCTTACCTCGAATCTAATTCTCCTCTTCGCCTCACTTTTTTTTTTTGTTTCCTTGTGTTCTCTGGATATCTCCATAGATACCATTGCTCATGTGCTCTTTGCCATGACTTGCGCCTTACCCCTTCTCCTTTAGTTGGAAGAATTCTATTTTTGGAATTTACAATATTATGGAGATGTTGAACTATATGCACATCAATCTCTTGAATTGGAACCCGGTTAAGCCTTGTGTTTTGTTATTGGTTTTATATAATCTCACTTGGGACTTTAATTTCATTGATACATTCATTTCTAAACACGAGAGAATTACCATTCTTTGGAGGAAGTTATCTGTTTTGATGGGCTTAGATTTTTTACTAACTTCTTTAACCAGTTTTCTCTCGACAATATGGCTTGGAGCATTGCTACTACCTATGTTGCTTCTAGGCAGCGGATTAGTGTCATCATCTTTGGTTGCAATTTTATTTTGATGATTATAGTATTTCTTTTGGTACATTCCTTGGGACTCTTTCCTCCTTAAAGGCCTAATTCATAAAGGTTTTAACACTTATCTTTGAAAGAATTTTTTTGGTTTGTTGGGCTTGGACTTTCATGCATCCTTGCTTATATAATGCCTAACCTCAGCATACTTTCCTGCAAGGGAAGAAATTGTAATACCAGTCTCTTTTAATGGTTATTTTGGTGAAATCCTTGAATGGATTGGGCTTAATTACTTTTGGGTTTTGAGGTTTGTTGCCATGGTTGTTTGTTGATTTGTTTGTTGATTTGGTTTTTTAATCACTTTGGGTTGGTGCGATTTTTTTTCCTTCTCCGATTTTCCTCTGCTATTTTTTGCCATCTTGCTACTCTTGTCAGTTGGTTTTGGACCTTTATTGTCTTAAAATTCCTGCTTGTAATGATGTCTTCTTCTATCCCTGAAATGGTTTTCCTTGTTCGCTCCTTTTGGTTCTTGTGTTTACGCCTCTTTTGTTTCATTTTATTTGTTGTTGTTAACATTTGGGTTGATGTTGGACTTTACCACAATTGTTTTCACCCTTCTTGCTTTGAAGAGATCATGAAAATCCTGAAGACCATTCTACTCTTCTATATGTAACCAATGGTCTATCCTATGCCTCTTGATATGTCAAATATCCTTGTATCTTAATGTGACAAAGCAACACCTTTCTTGGCTTGCTCTTAGGCTATTGAGCACCTATTGGTTGCAATTTGCTTTATTCTTTGTTATCTTTGTTTGGGATATCCCACCTCTACACTAATATCTCTTTGCAGAAATGGAATTGTGTTATTTTTTTCAATACTAGTCTTGTTGTTTCTGGTCTTGCTTCCCATGATCAGTAGGTTTGGAGTTTTTCAAGGGATTATCATTGTGCATCTGCTGAGATTGTGGGCACTGCTTACTCTGTAACATTATCATCTTTGCTATTTTATTCTTTGGTTGCTAACACCTGGGATGTTGTTACTTTTCCTTGTTGTTGTTCTCCCATCCTATGCTATGATTGGAACATGTACAACCTGAAGCACATTTCTTTGTTATGCTTGGAATTAATTAATGATTTCTCTTATATGCATAATTGGGTTATTGACAAACCCAGGTTATTATTGTCATTACCCTTGGATGGGTTATGGTTAATAAGCATCGACACGATGATTTTCTTCACTTCTTGGATAGGCTTATGGTGGGGAGCTATTCATTATCTATCCTTTCCTTATCGATATATGTTTATGGGTGGAATCTTGGATAGCTTGTTGGTTTTAAGCCTTGTTGGTTGCGATGGATCAATACCTTGCCACAGGGCTTTGGATTATTTTTTAGTCTCTGAAGTTCTATTGCTTGGTAGATTTTGCTTTGAACCACCTTGGTTTATTTTATGCCTATCATTGGAATTCATTGATCTACCTTTTCCTCTGTTTACTACATCCTTTTCTCACAAACTTGTATTTATTGTTTTGATTATCTTGGATGAGTGGCATCATGGCAAACTGGTTTTTTCTATTTTGGCTGTCTCTTGTCTTGGAGATTTACCTTTTTATTTTACCTTGTCACCTCCATTGGCTCTTTCTTTGTTGGTTGTAGAATTTTAGGGTCTCATGCCCTGAAACCTGTTCCTGACATTGCTGTCCTGATGGTGAGGGTTTTTGGTGATTTCTATCTAATTTGCTGCCTTCAGGATAACTATTTTTATGCTTTATTTATTTGTTTATCTATTATTACCATGTTTACTCTGATTGAGGAGTTTTATGGCCAATTTGCTGTATCTTCCTATCTTGGATGTTGCCGTCTTAACTGTTGCTATTTTCTAGATTTTAATGTTGAGACTCATTCCAATTCACTTGTTGATTTTTTTTATGGTGGGTTCCAATGTTGTATTAGTTGTTTGGCTGTTGGGGTTGGCTTTCGATTGCCCACATTTTATCTCCTATTTTTCCGACGCATCACTGTACCTCATTTGATTGGTTTGCGGTCTTATGAGCGATTTATTGAATGAATGGTATTATGGCCATTTAGGCCCTTCCTACCACGGATGTTGTTGCCTTTTATTGTCTTGTTCTGGATTGATTGTTGATTTATCGAATGGGGGCTCGAATCTTTGCTATTGGGCTTGTACTAACAATTTTTTCTAGGTGCTTATTTTTTGGTTGCTTCATTCCACTTGTATATGCTATCTTCCTTTACTATTGCTTTCTCCGGACATTAATAAGGGATTGTTTCACGGTTGTTTTACAAAGATTCATTTACATATCATGTGATTGGGATGGTGTTAAGTATAAGCTCATTGACTTATTTAACGGTTTTGACAAGTTGTCTCCTAATTTTCTTATGGAGGGATTATTTGTTGAACTAATTTCTTTCTGAATATGGCTATTCATGAGACTCACTAAGATGGCTCACTCACTTATGTTTATGTATTCTCATGTCAAGATGATTATATTGATGATATTTTTCTTGAATGAGACTCCTTATCCTCATCTTCTTAATTACCTATATATTTTAGATATGATTTTGCTTAGGTTTGCAGGTAATAAAGCTCACAAGAATATCAACAACTGGGTGCTTCCTTCTCACAGTTTGTTGGCTATGATGGCTGTGATGATCTCACTCCCTATTGGTTGGTAGCTCATGTGATGTAACCCTTCAATTTGATGGATACTCATACTTGCATCTGCCCCAAGATGTGATTGAGCTTGAGCCTTCTCTATCACAATTCCTTTCTAACATACTCATATTATGTTATTTTCCTCTAACTTTTTGTCTGTATTACCTTAAATGTTCTAATCTCCCTCTTATTATAACTTTGCAGGTGATTCTCTCTCCTTCTTTTGTAGGTCTGCTCCAGATTATCATACATTCCCACATCCTCCAGAGCATTGGCCTTAATCTTACTTTAGCTTATTATGTTAATCATCTTGTATCTTTTGATTGTTTTTATGCTTTCTTTTACTCTTGGATGTACTTAGATGGGGATTTACTCCTTAGGCTAATTGTAGCTCTTTGAGCGGTTAAGTTTATCCCCTTTTAAGGACCTTGTAACCCTCTTTTTTTGGCAATAAAATACCCCTACATGGGGCTTCCCCTAAAAAAAAAAAAAAAAACCCTAAACGCTAAACTAACCCTAAACCCTAAGCTAACCCTAAACCATAAACCCTAAGCCCTAAATCCAAAATACTAAACCCTAAACAATAAAATATAAACAATAAAATAAAATCAGAACCCATACCCAAAAACCCAAACCCTAAAAAACCTAAACCTAAACTTAAACTAAATAAAACCTAAAAATAAAATAAATAAATAAAACTAAACCTAAATAAAATAAAATAAATAAAAATAAAAAAATAAAACCTAAGATGTAAACCTAAACTTAAAAATAAAATAAAATAAATTAATAAAAATAAACTAAAATAAATCAAATAAAAACCTAAACTAAACTAAAAAATAAATAAACCTAAGAAAAAAAAACCTAAATAAAATAAAAACTAAACTTAAAATAAAAATAAAATAAAACTAAAATAAACTTAAAATAAAAAATAAAATAAAACCTAAAGCTAGAAATAAACCTAAAAAATACTAAATAAAAACATAAACCTAAAAAATAAATTTTAAAATAAAACCTAAAAAAATCCCAAACTTTAAACTAAAAAAAAAAACTTAAACCTAAAAATAAATAAAATAAAATAAAAATAAAGATAAACTAAAATAAACTAAACTAAAATAAATAAAACCTAAACCTAAACCTAAAATAAACTAAACATAAACCCTCAACTAAATAAAATTAAAGAAATTAAAAATAAACCTAAACCTACACCAAAAACAAAATATAAAAATAAACCTAAAATAAAACCTAAACCTAAACCTTGAAAAATTAAATCAAAACCTAAACCTAAACTAAACTAAAAAAAATAACATAAACCTAAACCTAAAGAAATAAATAAAATTTAAAACCACTAAACCTATACCCTAAACCCTAAAATAAAACGGACCCTAAAACCAAAACCACCTAAACCTTAAACCCTAAATTAAAACCTGGACCCAAACCCAAACCATAAACCCAAAGCTAAACCCTAAAACCTAAACCCTGAACCCAAAAATAATAAAATAAAAAATACCTAAACCCTAACCCTAAGCTTAACCTAAAATAAAACATAAAATAAAATATAAAATATAAATGCTAAAACCAAAATAAAATAGAAAAATAAAATAAAATTAGAACATAAACTAAAACATAAACCATAAGAAAAAATAATATAAAACATAAAAACTAAATTAAATTAAAAAAAATAAAAACCTAAACTAAACTAAAAACTTAAATAAAATAAAACTAAACTTAAAATAAAAATAAAAATAAACCTAAAATAAAGGAAATAAAAATAAATAAAATCTAATCCTAAATAAAAACCTAAAAACTTAAACTAAATAAAAATAAAACCTAAACCCTAAACTAAAAAAAACCTAAACCAATAAAAAGAAAATAAACCTAAACCTTCACTATAAATATACTAAAATAAACCTACATCTAAACCTAAACCTAAACCTAAACTAAATAAAATAAATAAATAAATTGAAACCAAACTAAAATAAAACCTAAAATAAAACCCAAAACCTACACCTAAAAATTAAAAAAAATAAAAAAAAACCTAAACCTAAAAAAAAATAAAAAAATAAAACCTAAACCTAAGAAATAAAATAAAATAAACTAAACTAAACCTAAACCTAAACCTAAACCTAAACCTAAAAACTAAAATATAAAATCTAAACAAAAAAATCAAAATTAAAACTAAATAAAAAAACCTAAGTCATAAATAAAATAACTAAAATAAATTAAATAAACTTAAACCTGTGGTTTGTAATAAAGAATAATTAGAAAATTAAATAAAATAAAAACACTAACCACCAAACTAAACATCTCTACCCCAACCACAACCCTAAACCTACCTCCTGAGCCCTAAATCTGATCACAAACCTAAACTAAACCAGATCACCACTCACTAAACTCTAAACCCCACTCTACCTACACTCCTGACTAACTCTCTCCTAACCTTAAATCAAAAACCATCCTACCACTGCTAGGCATCCCTTCCAGCCTAACTGAGCTCTGAACCCTAAATCTAAACCTTCTCTCACTTTTGGCCCTAAAACTTTAACTAAATTTCTTCCTTAAACTGACTTCATTCTAAATAAACCAAAAGCCTAAAATAAATAAACTAAACTAAAAATAAAATAAATAAATAAAATAAAATAAATTAAAAATAAATAAATAAACTAAACTAAAAAATAAAATAAAATATACTAAATCAAAAAAATAAAATAAACCTAAATAAATTAAACCAAACTAGGACTTAAACTAAACTAAATAAACTAAAATATATAAACTAAATAAATAAAACCTAAACAAAACTAAAATAAATAAACTAAATAAATAAACCTAAACTAGAAACCTAAACTAAAAACCTAAAAACCTAAACCTAAACTAAAAAAAATTAAAACCTAAACCTAAATAAAATAAATAAACTAAACTGAATAAACTATATAAACTTAAACCTAAAATAAAATTAAACCTAAAAAAATAAAATAAACTAAAACCTAAACCTAAACTTAAACTAAAAATAATTAAATAAATAAACAAAATTAAATAAATAAACTAAAACCTAAACTTAAAAAAATAAAATAAAACCTAAAAAACTAAACTCAAATAAACTAAACTAAAAATATAAAAGAAAAAGTAAAATAAAATAAACCAAAACCTAAAATTAAATAAAATAAAAAATAAAAATAAATAAACCTAAAATTAACTAAATAAACTAAAATAAACCTAAACTAACTAAATTAAATAAATAAAATAAACTAAAACTAAAACTAAATAAATAAACCTAAACTAATAAAAAAAACTAAACCAAACTAAAAATAAATAAATAAAATAAAATAACCTAAAATAAACAAAAATAAATAAACTAAAAGTAAACCTAAAATAAATAAAAATATAAAATAAAATAAACTAAACTAAACTAAACAAAATAAAAAAAAAACTAAATAAACTAAACTAAAAAATAAAATAAACTAAAAAATAAACTAAATAAAACCTAAACCTAAACCTAAGCTAAACTAAATAAACCTAAACCTAAACCCAATCCAAACCCAACTGCCCCCTTTGCCCCGAGGGCTCTCTTCTCTCTAGCGATTTTCATTTCCTTTGGGTGGCGTGCCCTCGACTAGGGATCTCTGCTATTTTGGCTTCGGTTCATCCGATTCTAAAGGTTGATCAACACCTGGCCGATTGCGTAATGCTCCATTTCTAATCTTGGCTGATGATGAGTTCATTTCCTATGGCTCCATCTCAATTTTTGGATGCTTCGGCTAGGGCATCCGACATTTTATAGGTTGGCAGCTTTAATGCTACAAACTCGATAAAATCATTTAAGGATGCATTCTCTGGTAAGGCTTCTTCATCTAATGCATCATTTAATCTCATCTCAACTTCTTTTGTGGTTTTCCAGCCGTAATGTGCTCTGATATGGATGTTGAAATGTTGGAAATACCATTTGAATTCTCTCTCATTGGAAAATTTTATTTGTATCACCCAAATTTGGATAAGATCAGTACCCTTTTCATAATCTTAAGCTTACGGGTGTTTTCTGATTTGTCATATTCACCCCCAACATATTCTGATTCAACTTTCTAATGATTCGGATTATTCTCATGTTTGTGTGCATCGTTCTTACTTCATTTTTAATTGTCAAATGTGCTTACTGAAGTGGTCACCCCTTTTTGATATGAAGGAGGAATCTCCTATTTTCCCTGTGTGATTATCTCTTCCTAATATGCACATTCATTTTGTTACACATCATGTGATTTTTTTTATTGGGGCTTCTTTTGGTCGGCCTTTACAACTTGACCAAGTGATCGCTGAGTGATCTCACCCTTCTATGCCTCGAATCCTAGTGGAAATAGACATAACTAAAAAATTCCCTAAGGAAGTTTGGATTAGCTCTGAAAAATATGAGTATTCACAAAAAGTTGAATTGGAGAATCTTTCAATTTTTTGTTATCATTATAAAATTTATGGTCATAATAACTCGGATTACTTTATTCTCCATCCTCACTTAAAAAATTGAAATCATCCCAAGGAAAATTTGGTTCTTAGTAATAATCTGATCCCCACATATGTTCAAAATCCCTCAGATCTTAAGAATGGTATGAAAGCTGCTATTGAGGTTGATTCCTTGAATATTGGGATTATCCATGTTGAACTAGTTTTGGATCCTACGGTTGCTAGGGCTTCGATTGATTTTTAGAATGGGGAGGATGAACTACCTCTTACCTCTTCTTTAAAATTGAATCTTTCTAATACAGAGAATAACAATTTTCTAAGTTATTGGATGATGAATCTATTTCCTCTAATCCTATCCCTACTTTTATGCTTGCTTTGATCAATAAAAATGATAATTCTAATGAGGATTTAAATGATGTCGATCATGCTGAAAATTTTTTTGATCAAAATTTAATTATTTGTGCTTTAAATGGTTCTAAGTCATCACCATATCTCATTTCTATTCTTGATTTTCATGTTAATCCTACTTTTCAACTTAATTTGGATTTGGTAGAGGGTGAACTTCCCTCTAAACATGATTCTAGGGAAAAAAGAAATCATTTTCAAACTTATCATGCTAAAAAGAAAAAAAGTGTTAAAGTTACACTCCCAAATGATCCAAAAACACTAGATCTACTACTGTCTCTCACTCATCTATCAATAAACCTTTGCTTACCCTTTTTTTCCATTATGTTTAATTTTCTTGTTTGGAATGTTAGAGGATTGGTACCCTCTCTATTTGTCATTATTAGAAATCTTTGTTGCATTCATAATATTTCTTTACTCATTATTTTGGAACCTCTCATTCATTCTAATAAAATTAGCCATGTTGATAGAATGATCAGCTTTAATAAATTTTACTCTAATGTTAGTAATAAGATATGGTGTTTTTAGAATAATTTTGTTGAGTTTTTTATTATTGATGATTTTCAACAAGTTGTTAATGCTCTAATATCCTATGGTGACTATTGTATTTTAGGCTCCTTTCTTTATGCTTCTTGCTATAGATTCGGTTGTAATCTCCTTTGGGATAATTTGAGGAACTTTGCTACCCCCATCAACAAACCTTGGTTTGTGGGGGGTAATTCTTTATTTTCTTCTAAATGGAGTGGCAGTTGCTCTCCCAATATTCATTCCTTGGAAGAATTTTCCAATATGATCCTTAATTGTAGTTTGAATTATATTGGTATTAAGGACTCTAACTACACTTCTCAAAACTCTAGATTTTGGCAAAGGTTGGACAAGATTTTTTTTAATGCTCATTGGATAACCCAATGGCCATTACTTCTATTCATCACTTAAGCATAACTTTGTCTGATCATGCTCCTCTTCTTGTTTCTATTAAAAATAATTATAATAGATTAAAAAACTCCTCTCCTTTTAGATTTCACAACATGTGGATTCAGCATATCGATTTCTTTGTTGTTGTAGCTAAGAAGTGGAAAGCCCATTTACATCCTAATAATTCAATTACGGGGATGAATAGACTATGGTTTGGACTTAATAGACTTAAACAAAATTTGGGTTGGTGGAACAAGCATTATTTTAAAAGCCTTTTTGCTAATATTAAAGACATGGAAATTTTGGTTTATTACCTTTAAGTGTCTATTATGTCTGACCCTTCAAAGCTTCTTTTGAAGTGAAAGATAAGCTTGCCAATTTTAAAACATGGAGGAGACTTTACTAGCACCAAAAGTGGCTAGTAAACATATTATGGTGGTGATAGAATACTAGATATTTCCATGCTTTATTTAACAACATAAGAGCTTTCAATAATATTCTAAAAATTATAAATGATAATGGAGATTGGATTTTGGAGAATAATGAGATTAAGGATTCAACTATTAATTACTTTAGAAATAAGCTTAAAAAGAATTTCTCTTATGAAGTTATTTCTAATTCTCAACTGATTCCTTCTATTATAAATAATAATGATAATGATTTGCTTACCTTGGTGCCTAATGAAGAGGAAATTCTTAAAGTTCTTAATAGCATGAACACGATTCTATTCTTTGGTCGAGGGTTTCACTACTCAATTTTTTTGAAATGTTGGTTTATCATTAAAAATGATTTGATTGAGGCTATGATTGATTTTTTTTAATGGTAATCATTTTCCTAGATATTTTTTAGTACTTCTATCATTCTCATTTCAAAGAAAGATAATCTAGATTATTTGTGTGATTGTAGACCTATTAGTCTTTACACTATCTTCAATAAGCTGATATCCAAAATCCTTACCTACAGACTTAATCCTTTACTTAATAGACTTATCTCTCTCAACCAAACTAGTTTTGTTAGAGGTAGATCTATTTCTAATAATATTTTACTTGCCCAAGAATTAATTCATGATCTTGATGCCAAGAATAGAGGAGGCCACATTCTTTTCAAACTTGATATTACCAAAGCCTTTGATAATATCTCTTGGGATTTCCTTTACCATATTCTAGATTTATTTGGGTTTTCTAAAAAATTATTTTCTCATTAAAAATTGTATAAATAATGCCTTATTTTCAATTTTGTTTAATGAGGAAGCTTTGTGCTTCTTTCCCTCTTCTCATGGCTTAAGACAAGGAGATCCCTTATCTCCAAATTTATTTATTATTATTGTTGAGTACTTATCTAAGAGCATCAATGACTTATTCTTAAATAATCCTAGTACATACTATAGAACTCTTGGTGGTCTCCCTATTTCCCAGCTAATTTTTGTTGATGATTTCATCATTTTCTACAATGCTTCCATTCATCACATCGACCATCTTAAGAATTTTTTAAATAAATTTGGTAGAGAAAGTGGCCTTTTGATCAATGATAAGAAAAACTATTTTATCATGAACTCTAACCTCTCAAATAATACTATCAATCAAATCCTTCATATCATAAATTTTAAACATCAACACTTACCTCTTAAGTACTTGGGTGCTCCGCTCTTTAAATGCCCGAAATGTTCTCATCTCTTTGATGAGAAAATTGAAAAAATTTCAATTAAAATATATGTTTGGGAATTTCATTTACTATTCTTTGGTGGTAGGCTCATTATCCTTAAAAGAACTCTCAACTCTATGCATCATTATTTGATTCAAACCATTATTCCCACTAATGCTACTCTTATCAAAATTGATCATTTTCTTAACAAATTTTTTGGGGCTCTAATAATTCTATCAAAAGAATGCATTAGACATCTTGGCATAAATGTTGTAATTATTTAGGTGAAGGTGCTCTTGGTTGCAAACCTATCTGTGAAGCTATCACTACTTTCTCTCATAAACTTTGCTGAAATTTTAGAAAGAATGATAGCCTTCAGGCTAATTTTATGATGAAAAATTTTGTCAAGGTAAACACCCTCTTAACTGTGCTTATAAAGTTGGTGACTCTCTGGTTTGGAAAAGGCTTTGTTCCATTAAATGGGTTTCTAAATCATTAATTTCTTGGGGTATCCAGTCGGGATCTTCTTTCTTTTGGCAAGACAATTAGATTGGCAATGGTTTGATTGACACCCAATTATGTACGCACTCTACTACTGCTATCAAAGTTAATTATTTTGGCTTAATAATAATTGGAATGAAAACAAACTTGATAACTATATCCCTACTTCTCTTTTTGACAACTTTAAAAATATTCCTGTTACTTCTAGCAAACCTGATCAAATTCTTTTAAACTTTCTCATAATGGTGATTTTGTTCTTAAAGAGGTTTGGAACTTTATTAGAGATAAACATCAACCTTATAATGTTTTAATTATACTTTGGAATAATATCATTCCCATTTCTTATTCAACTTTAGCTTGGATGATTTTGAATAACTATATTCCTGTGGACTCTTTGCTCTAGACTAAAGGGTTTTGTTTACCTTCAAAGTGCTATTGCTGCTTTCATATTGAAAATGTAAATCATGTCTTTATCAATGGTGCTAATGCTTCTAAATTATGGTTTTGGTCTGATGATTTATTTAATACCAACTATTTTCATGGCTCTCTTTCTTTATACTTGTTGAAGCCTATTTCAAAAAAACACGTGAAAAGTCATATAAAAGTTTTAATTGCTATTACCCTTATTTGGTTCATCTGGATGGATGTGTATGATGCTAAATATTGTGGTATTCCTATGAACCATAAAAGGATCCTGGCTAAAACTAAAGAAAAAATTCATGCTCTTTTTAATGATAGTCTTATTAGTAACATTCATTTTAAGGTTACAAATTTGCATCTATAAAATTGGGTATCATTTTGCATGATCTTGACCCTCATAAAAGTGCTAGAATTATCTATTAGATCAAACGTAAGGACAATGTGATTAAAGTTATCTTGATGGTTGTTACTTCCAATAAATATGGCTATGGTGGTATCCTTAGAGATTCTAAAGGTACTTTCATTTGTGCTTTTGCCCACCCTCTCAAAGCCTATTATGTTCTCTTTCCTGAGCTTATGGTTGTTAATAAAGCAATTGATATTTATTTGAATAGAGGTTTTCTCAACATATGGATTGAAGTTCATGCTCTCTTGCTTTTTGATTTCCTTAATTCCAATAAAAATGGGAATGCTAAATTATTTTATCTTCTTAATCATACTAAAGTTCTGCTTTCTCAAGTTTCTTTTAAATTGTTTACATCCTTTGTGAAGGGGTGTCAACTTGACTATGATCACTTTATTTGACAACCAAACTTTACCTAAATTATTAAGAGGTTTGGTTAATATGGATAATACTGGATTGCCTTATCTCAGATTATAATTTCTTTGATTGGTTTTATCCTTTTTTGATGATCTTTTATTTTTTTTTGGCATTGTTAAACCATCTTTGGGTTGTGGTCAACTTCTAATTTTCCCTCTTCAATTTTTTTTTTTTAGCCTAGTTTTTTCTCCCATATGGTTTTTCGGTCGGTGGGGTGTTTTGGTTTTCTTGGTGGTTAATGCTGGGCTTTTATCAAAATTTTCCTTGGCTATTTCCTATTTTTTCTTCTAGGTTGCGACTTTGGCTGGTGCAGGAATTTCCTTCTATATGGGTTTTACCTCTTTTCTAGCCTCCCTACAAATCTATTATACCTGCTGCTGTGGTGGTGGACTATGTGGCTTGGTTGGCTACTTGGGTTGGCTATTTTTGCTATTTGGTTTGGTTGGATGGTTATTTTGGGTGGTTTATCTCTTGTTTGTTTTTGGCATGGTGGAGGTGGTTGGCCAGCTATTTATTGATTGGGGTTTGGTGGTTGTTGGGACTATTTATGGTTGGATTTTTTTGGTTATGGGTTGGACCTCCTCTTGTAACACCGAGGCTTTGGGTTTGGGTATTATTTTGAAATGGCGGGTTGACGGCCGCTGTATGGCTGTTATTGGGCCTTGGCTACTTATTTTTTGTTGTTGTGCCTTTCTTGAGCTATTTTTATTATTTGGCTTGTTATATGTCTTATTGGGCTATGTATCTTTCTATCTTTGGCTGGTTTTTCTACCCTTCTGGATTGGTTTTTCTTTTGCCTTGATTTGGTTTGGAGGCTATTATTTTTCTCTTTGCCTTCTCGAGCTATTTTGGATGCTTCTTTTTTATGATTGTTGTTGGTCTTGATACTGATGTTTTGGGTTTGATGACTTGGATCTTCTTCTGTTGAGGTGGTTCACTAGGAGGATTATTTGGATAGTTGTTTAGACTGCTTGTTTTGGCTAGCTGGACTAGTTGGAGGAGTGGCTATCTTGGCTATTTTTTTCTGCTCCTTTGGTGACTACTATAGGAAATTACTGGTTGTCTTTCTATGATTGTTTTCTTCTGGTTTCCTTTTGCTTGGTCTCATCTCTCTTATAGAAGAACACCTATTCTGTTGGGATGGCGACTTTGCTCCCCACCCTTCTTCTTTGTTAGGCTAGATTTTTTGTTTGGTGGTGGAGGATCGAGCACTTATGGTCTTCCTTTTTTCTTTGTCTCTTTTTAGTGTTGTTACCCATATCATGATGTTTGCTCATCTTGAATTGGTTATTCTCATTTGGTGGTGCCTCGGTGGTGCTCCTTTTTCTACTATCCTTGTGCGGGTTGCTTAACCACCTATCTTTTTAAGCTTGAATGTTCTGGTGGATTCGTGGTTGGCTGCTATATTCGCTATTTTGATGATTTTGCAGGCTTGCGGGAGGACCGTCTTTGGATTATGTGTGACACGAGGTATGCTGGCAATGATGGCCTTGATGTTTCCCACTCTTGCTTCTTTTGGTTGGTAGCACTATATGTAAGTGTGATCATCTTGCTCCTTGAGATGATTCTAACTGAGCCCGCGCCTTCTCTTTACTTTACTCCTTTTATCATCTCTTACTCTTTATGCTTGATTAATTGTACTCATCCTTTCAAAAGTATGTTGTAGATTTCTTTTACAGGTTAGCCTCTTTTAGGTGGATCTTACTAGCATCAAAAGGAGCAGATGAAGTTGGTTATTGCCTACATGGATTTTCTTTTGTTGTTTATTTGACTGCTTTTCTTTTGCTTTCTTTTCGTAATTAATGTAATAGTAAGGGAGTTTATCTCTTTAGGACTTATTGTATCTCTTTGAGCATTAGCTTAGAGATTTAATCCCTTCAAGGATTTTGTACCTTTTCTTTGTGGCAATAAAATTTCCTCATTTTCTAACAAAATAAAACCCTAAACCCTAAACCTAAAACACAAACCTAAACCTAAACCCAAACCCAAAAACCCTAATCCTTAAACCATAAACTAACCCTAAACTCGAAAACCCTAAACCTTAAATAATAAACTAACCCTAAACCCTAAACCCTAAACCCAAAAAACCTAAACCCTAAAGTCTAAACCTAAACCTTAAACCCTAAACCCTAAACTAACCCAAAACCCTAAGCTAACCCTAAACCCTAAATGCTAAACCAACCTTAAACCCTAAACCCTAAATGCTAATCCATCCTTAAACCCTAAACCCCTAAATCCTAAACCTAAACTAAGCCTAAACACAAACCTGAGCCTGCTAAATACAAACCTAAACTAACCATATAACCTAAAACAGGCTGGGCTACCAACCCTCCATAAAAACCCTGAGCGCTATCTCCTAGCCTAGCCACTAAAACATGGACCCTGACCCAGGCCTACCACTTACTGAGCCCTGACCCTAAAACTAGATCCTACCCTAAATCCTCCACTGGCCCATAGTTATCCCAGACCTGCCTAAACTAAATACCTAAATTAAGATAAATAAAAACTAAATAAGATAAGAAAAAGATTAAAACTAAACTAAAATCTAACCCTAAACCTAAAATAAAATAAATAAACTAATAAAATAATAAAATAAAATAAAATAAAACCTAAAACTAAAAATAAAATTTAAACCTAAAATAAAATAAATAAATAAACTAAATAAATAAACATAAACCTAAACCTACACAAAAAATAAGATAAAACCTAAACTAAAATAAATCTAAAATAAATACAAAAAATAAAATAAAATATAAAAAACTAAAATAAATAAAAAAATAAACTAAATAAACTTAAACCTACCAGTTTAGTTAATTTTTTTCAAAAAACCCTAAACCCTAAACCCTAAAACTAACCCAAATTAACCCTAAACCTTAAACCAACAATCTTAAAACCTAAACCTAAACCTAAAAATAAAATAAAAGTAAAACTCAACAACAAAATAAACCGAAACCTTAACCTAAACCTAAAAAATAAACAAAAATGAAACATCTAAACTAAAATAAATAAACATAAACTAAATGAACTAAACTAAACAAAAATAAAAAATAAACATAAATAAAAATGAAAAATAAAATAAACTAAAATAAAAAAAATAAATCAAATAAACTAAATAAAGAAGAAATGATGAATCAATTTGTTCTCGTTAAAAAAAAATAAAACCTAAAACCAACCTAAACCTAAAACTAAAAACAAACCTAAAACCTTAAACCCTAAAACCACAAACCTAAACTAAAACCTGAGCCCCAAACCCACAAACCCACCTACAAAACCACTTAAACCTAAACCACAAACCTGAAACTGACCCTAGCCCAAATCTCAACCCTAAAACTGAGCCCCTACCCCACATGCCTGGATACTCCCACTGAGCCTACCTTAAAACCTAAAACTAAACTAAATTAAATAATACCTAAATAAAATAAATAAAAAAACCTAAAATAAAGATAAATAAAATAAATAAAATAAAAATCTAAACTAAACATAAACCTAAAGCCTAAGCTTAAAAAAATAAAATAAATAAAATAATAAATTACAAAATAAAATAAATAAAACCTAAACTAAACTAAAATAAAATAAACCTAGAATAAAACCTAAATTAAATAAAATAAATGTAAAATAAAATAAAATAAACTAAACTAAGATAAAATAAAACTAAAAAAATCTAAACCTAAAAATATAACCTAAAGATAAATAAAAGAAAATGCAAACCCTAAACTAAAATAAAACTTAACCAAAATAAAAATAAAATGAACAAAATAAAATAAACTAAAAAATTAAAATAAACTAAATTAAAATAAATAAATCTAAACTAAACCTAAAATAAACTACATCTAAACCCCACTAAATAAAATAAAATAAACTAAAAATAAACCTAAAGTAAAAAAAAAACCTAAAATAAGAATCTACAACAACCACTAAAAGCTAAAACCTAAACCAAAACTTAATAAAACCTAAAATTAAAATAAATAAAAATAAACCAAAATAAAATAAAAATAAAATAAAATAGAAACATAACTAAATCCTAAAATAAATAAAAAGAAAATAAAATAAAATAAAAAACTAAACTAAAATAAAATAAATAAAACCTAAACTAATTAAAAAAAAAAAACCTAAATAAAATAAAAAATAAACCTGAAATAAAATATAATAAACCTAAAGTAAAATTAAATAAAAATTAAATAAAAACCTAAACATAAAAATAGACCAAAAAATCATACTTAAAACTAAATAAAAAAATAAACCAAAACTTAAAAAAAACTTAAACCAAAATAAAAAATAAAATAAACTTAAATATAAACTAAAATAAACTAAACTAAATTAAATAAAACCTAAACCTAAACCTAAATATCTTAAACTAAACTAAACTAAATAAAATAAAATAAACTAAAAATAAACCTAAACATAAATAAAAATATAATACCTAAAAATAAACCTAAAATAAAAACCTAAAACCTAAACTTAATAAAATAAAATAAAAACCTAAACCAAGACCTAAAAATACAAAATAAAACCTAAATCTAAATAATAAAATAAAAATAAAACTAAACTAAAAAATGAACATAAACTTAAACATAAACCTAAAAAACAAACTAAAATAAATAAACCTAAAATAAATATACTAAATTAGATAAAAATAAAAATAAACCAAAATAAAAATAAAAAATAAATAAACTAAAATAAATAAAAAATAAACTAAGTAAACCTAAACTTACTAGTTTACTTAATTTGAAAAGAATAAAATTAAATAAAAATAAAGAAAATCAAATAAAAAAACCTAAACCTCAAGACCACAACCCTAAACCCTAAACTACTAAACCCTAAAACCACAAACCACAAAAAAATAAACCACTAACCCACAAACCCTAACCTACAACCTGTGTTCAAAAACCTAAACCCTAAACCACTAAACCTAAAAAACAACTAAATAAAACCAAAAATAAATGAAAGCAAAACTAAATAAAATAAAATAAAATAAAACCTAAAACTGGCCTAAACCTACCTAAAAAGATAATAAAATAAAAAAATAAAACTAAACTAAAGTAAAATAAATAAAACCTAAACTAAAAAAAACCTAAATAAAATAAAAAATAAACCTAAAATAATAATATAATCCTAAAATAAAATAGAGAATAACTAAATAAAACCTAAACCAAAAAACCTAAACCCTAAAATAAAATATAAACATAAAATAAAATAAAATGACCAAACCTAAAACAAAATAAACCTAAACCTAAACCCAGACCCTAAATAAAATAAAAGATATAAAAGTAAACCTAAACCTAAACTAAAAATTAAACCTAAAATAAACTAAAATAAAAAAACCTAAACCTAAAAAAAAAAATTAAAATGAAACCAAAACTAAAAAAAAATAAAACATAAACCTAAAAAAAATAAAATAAACTACTAAAAATAAAGTTAAACCTACCAAAACCAAAACCTAAAAATAAGAAATTAACTAAAATAAAAAAAAACATAAAATACAATAAATAAACCTAAAACAAATAAACTAAACTAAATAAAAATAAAAATAAAAATAAAAAATAAAATAATCTAAATAAACAAAAACCTACCAATTTACTTAATTTAGAAAGAAATATGATAATAAAAAAAATAAAAATAACCCTAAACCCTAAACCTACAACCCTAAACCTTAAACCCTAAACCTTAAAATAACTAAACCCTTAACCCTAAACCTAAACCTAAACCCTAAACCCCCAAAACCCTAAACCATAGCATGACACTAAACCATAAACCTAAATCCTAACCCTAAACCACAAAACCTAAAACTAAACCTTAAACCCTAAAACCTAAAATAAACTAAATAAAACTTAAGAAAATCCTGGACCATAAAATAAAATAAAATAAAATGAAACCTAAACTAAAACTAAACCTAAAAAAATAATAAAATAAAATAAAATAAATAAAATAAAATATAAGAAAACCTAAACTAAACTTAAAAATAAAATAAACCTAAGTATGAAAACTTAATAAAATAAAACTAAACTTAAAATAAAATAAAGTAAACCTAAAATAAAATAAAATAAAATTAAAGAAAACCTAAACCCAAAATAAACCTAGAGGAAACCTAATAAATAAAAAATAAAACCTAATCCTGGCTAAAAAAAAACTAAACCTAAAATAAAATGAAATAAACAAATAAAATAAACCTAAACTAAAATAAATAAACCTAAACCTAAACCAACATAATCTAAACCTAAACCTAAACCTAAACTAAATAAAATAAATAAACTAAAATAAATCTAAATCTAAACTAAAAATAAAACCTAAAATAAACCTAAAATAAAACCTAAAACCTAAACCTAACAAAATAAAATAAAACCTAAACCTAAACAAATAAAATAAACATAAAACTAAAAAATAAAACAAATAATACTCAACCCAAAAGTAAACATAAACCTAAAGCTAAAAAAGTTAACTAAAACAAAAACTAAACTAAAATAATTAAATTAAATGAAATAAAATAAAATCTAAATAAAATTAAAAAATAAAATAAATTAAATAATAAAAAAAATAAATAAAAACTAAACTGCTGGTTTAATTTTTTATTTTAAAAATTATCTAAACCCAAACCCAAACCTGCAACACTAAACCTACAATCAAAAAAATCATAAAACCCTAAACCTTAAATCCTAAACCCTAAACCCTAAAGCATAAAACCCTAAACCTACACTCAAACCCTAAACCTAACACTAAACCTTAAACCTTAAACCCAACCCTAAACACTAAATCTAAACCTAAGTCTAATCCTAAACTTAAAGTAACTAAATAAATTAAAATAAACCTAAACCTTATAACATAAACCTAAACTAAACCTAAGAATGGGGAGAACCTCGGCAAGAACATCACGTCAACCCGGGCTTAGTTCTGTGCGGTGGAGGTGAAGGCGGCGATTATCACGGTGGTGGCGGGGATCTGAGGTCTGGAGATATGGAGGTGGTGGTCGGAGCAGTGGTGGTTATGGAGGTGGGAAGAGCGATAGAGGTTATAGTCGTGGTGACGATGGAGGGAGAGATCGGGGATCTGATGGTGGATCCTGCTACTTGAGAGGCCATGATGAGCTGGGCGAAGAATGGCGATCGATCGCTCATGGAATAATGTCTTTCATTTTTTCTATGCATTCTCATTTTTTTTTATCTATGTCCATCTTACAAAACTTAGTGTGTTACTTGGTTGATGAAATATAAAATAAAAAGAAATGTTGAATTTGAATTTGTTCTCTGTTAAAACAAAAAAAAACTAAAATCCTAAACCCTAAACTAAAACTGAACCTAACACAAACCTACCTAAACCCTAAACCCTAAACCCTAAACCCTAAATCCTAAACCACAACCCTAAAACTAAAACTAACCCTAAACCTAAACCTTAAATACTAAACCCTAAACCCTAAACCCCAGGCCAAAACCCCCTCATTAACCCTAAACCCCAATCCTTAAACCCTAAACCCTAAAACCCTAAAAACCTAAACTTAAACTAATTAAAAACCTAAAAAAAAAAAAAAAAAAAGCTAAACTTAAAAAATAATAATAAAATAAAATAAAATAAAAACCTAAATAAAACCTAAACCTATACCTAAGAAAATAAAATTAAAATAAATTTAAATAAAATAAACTAAAAATAAAAAAATAAAAAACCGGAATAAAATAAAACTAAACCTAAAATAAAATAAAATAACCTAAAATAAAATCAAATAAAACTAAATAAAACCTAAGCATAAAAAATACTTGAAAATCAATAAAAAAACAAAACCCAAACTAAAAAAACACCTAAACTAAAATAAAAATAAAACTTAAACCTAAACTAAAATAAACTAAACAAAATAAATAAAACCTAAACCTAAACCTAAAACAAAGTAAACTAAACATGGACCAAATAAAACTTAAACCTAAACTAAAAAATAATACCTAAAATAAAAAATCTAAAACCTAAACCTATAAAATAAAATAAAATAAAACTAAAAAATAAATCTAAACCAAAACCTAATCTTAAAAAAAATAAAAAAATAAAAAAACATAAATAAATAAACTAAACTAAATAAAATAAAATAAACCTAAATAAAAAAATAAAACAACTAAAATAAACTAAAATTTGCTTAATTTATAAAATAAATAAAAATTAAAATAAAATACTTAACTGAAACCACAACCCAAAAACTAAACCCTAAAGCCAAAACCTACCACTAAACCCAACTAAACTTAAACTAAACCACCACAACTAAACTTAAAATATAAATAAAAACAACATATAAACCTACCTAATAAATAAATATATACAAAACCTAAACCTAAATCTCAAAATAAATAAATAAAACTTAAATAAATAAATAAAAATAAAAATAAAATAAATAACCTGTAATAAAAAACAAATAAAAACCCTAAAAAAATAAAATAAACTAAAAAAAAAGATAAAGCAAAATAAAATAAACAAACCTACTAAATAAATAAACTAATAAAACTTAAACCTACCAAAATAAATAAACTACTAAACTAAATAAAATAAAATAAAATAAATAACCTAAACCTAAACTAAAAATAAAACAAAATAAACCAAAAATATAAAATAAAACCTAAAATAAATAAAATAAATAAAATAAAACCTAAACCAAAAAATAAAATAATAAAAAAATAAAAAATAAAAAAATAAACTAAAAAAATAAACATAAACCTAAACCTACCTACAAAATAAAACAAAATAAACCTACTAAAATAAAAAACCAAACTAAAATAAAATAAAATAAAAAACCTAATAATCTTAAAACAATTTTTTTTTAAAAAAAACCTAAACCTAAACACTACCTACAACATAAACCATAAAAACCCTAAACCCTAAACACTAAACCCTAAACCCTAAAAACATAAACCTTAAACCCACAAACCCCAAACCCTAAACCCCAAACCTACAGAACATAAACTTAAGTAACTAAAAAATTAAAAAATAAACCTAAACCCCAAAACCTACTAAACCTAAACCTAAACCCTCGAATGGGTAGAACCTTGAGTATGCAAATCACCAGATTAGGCTCAATCTAGATCTAGTGATGGAGGAAGGTGGAGGCTGGAGGTGGCGGTTATCATAGTGGTGGGGATGCAGTTTCGGTGGATATGGAGGTGGTGGTCAAAGTAGTGGTGGTTATGGAGGAGGAGAGATGGAGGTTACCGTGGTGTTGATGAGGGAGATTAGGGATATGATGGTGGATCCACTGAGGTTAGGTTGGTTCGATGGGAACTTGAAAAATTGAAGAATGGATCCAATCTATTGCTTATGGAACTATGTCTTTAAAGTAGAGATAGTTAGTTATCTGGGGTTTTGGATTTGCTCTATATGTGCTCCTTTTGATCTATGTATCACTTGTGTCATAGAAAGCTTGGTGTGTTACATGGTTGATGAAATCAAAAGGAAGAAATGTTGAACTAATTTATTCTCTATTAAAAAAACCAAAAACAAACCTAAAACTGAACCCTAGACCTAAAACCAAAACCCTAAACCCACAAATCCAAAAACCAAACCCACACAAACCCAAAACCTAAACCCTAAACCTAAACCCCAAACCCTAAAAACACTCTAAAACCTAAAACTAAACCTGACCCACAAACCACAAACCCCACTAAACCTAAACCTAAACCTCAGTAACCTAAACCCAAAAAAAGCTAAAACCTAAACCATAAAATAAAATAAATAAAAAAACTAAACCAAAATAAAATAAAAACCTAAGCTAAAACCTAAAGTGAAACCTAAACTAAACCTAAAAGATCAAAATAAAAAAAAAATAAACTAAAAAAAATAAAAACTGCATAAAATAAAAACTAAACCTAAATAAAAATAAAATAAATATATAAATAAAAAAATAATAAAACTAAACCTAAAATAAACTAAAATAACTCCTAAACATAAATAAATAATAAACCCAAATAAAAAATAAAAAAATAAAACCTAAAATAAAATAAAATAAACCTAAACTAAGGAATAATATAAACAAAAATAAAATAAACCTAAACCTAAACCCTAAATAAAATATAATAAACTAAAATAAACCTAAACCTAAACTAAAATTTAAAATAAACCTAAAACCTAAACCTAAAATAAAATAAAAGAAACCTAAACCTAACTCTAAAATAAAATAAAAAAATAAAACCTAAACCTAAAAATAAAATAAAAAATAAAAAATAAACAAAACTAAACCTTAACCTAAAAATAAACTAAAATAAACAAACCTAAAATAAAGTAAACTAAATAAAATTAAAATAAACTAATAAGAATAAAAATAAAATAAACTAAAAAAGTAAAAAATAAACTAAATAAACTAAACTCTTGGTTTACTTAATTTAAAAAAATTAATTAATTAAATTAAAGTAAAATAAAAAAAACCCTAAAAAACTAAACTATCCTACCCAAATAATAATAAACCTAAACCTAAGAAAGAAAATAAAATAAAATAAACAAAAAATAAAAACTATAAAATAAAATAAATAAAACTAAAACTAAAAACCTAAATAAAAGAAAAACTAAACCTAAAATAAAATAAAATATAACTAAATAAACTAAACCTAAAATAAACTAAACATAAAATCTCAAAATAAATAAATATAAAATGTGAACCCTAAAAGACAAACCTAAACCTAAAATAAAATAAAATAAACCTAAACTAAACTAAAATAAACAATAAAATAAATAAACTAAAACTAAAATAAAATAAACCTAAACCTAAACCTAACCCAAATAATAAAATAAAAAATAAACTAAACTAAATTAAAATAAAACCTAAAAATAAACCTAAAACTAAACTAAAGAATAAAATAAAAAACTAAACTAAACAAATAAAAAATAAAACCTAAACATAAAATAATAAAAATAAAACTAAACTAAAAAAATAATAAACATAAACCTAAATAATAAAATAAAACTAAAAATAAATAAACTAAAATAAAATAAACTAAATAAATAAAATAAAACCAAACTAAATAAAATCTAAATTAAAATAAACTAAAATAAATAAAATAAACTAAATAAACCTAAACCCAAGTTTAGTTTAAAAATTAAAATTAAAATAAAACTAAAATAAAACCAGAAGAGCCCTAAATCTTAAAGTAACCCTACTCTGAGCCTACTAAACCCTAAAATAAAACCTAAATCTGACCCTACCACAACCTAATCTACCACTAAACCTAACCATGACCTTATCCCTAACCTCTACTACCCTAAACCAAAAAAATAGGCCACTTAAACCACAACCTAAAAATAAAATAAAATAAAATTTAAAACCTAACCTAAATAAAATAAATAAATAAAATAAAATAAAAAACTTGAACATAAAATATGTAAGATTAAAAAATAAAACTAAAAAAATAAAATAAATAAACTTAAACTAATTGAAAATAAAATAAACTAAAAATAAAAACCAAAAAATAAAACTTGTGTAATATAAAATAAAAGTAAACCTAAACCTAAAAATAATTAAAATGACCTAAACCTAAACCTAAAATAAAACTACACCACTAAATAAAATAAAATAAAATAAATTAAAATAAACCCAAATTTAAACTAAAATAAAAATGAAAATAAACCTAAAATAAAACCTAAACCAAACCTAAATAAATAAAACTTAAACCTCAATTTAAAATAAAATAAAACTAAACTAAAAAATAAACAAACAAAAAAATAAATAATAAATAAAATAAACAAATAAATAAACTAAATTAAATAAAATAAACTAAATAAACTAAAACAGGGTTTATTTAATTAAAAAATAAAAAAAAAAAATCTGCCCTAAACCCTACCCAAAACTGATCCTACCCAAATCCTAATACCCCAACCTGACACTTAACCCAGCACTGACTCTAGCCACAAAACTAAAACCAGGACCACAAACCACAAAACCCAAAACCTAAACCCCCAAACCCCAAACTCAAAACTGAGCCCTAAACTCTAAAACCCTAGGCCTCTAAACCAGCCCAAACCCAAAACTGGCTAAACCCTGAGCCACAGGCCCAAACCAAACCCAGGCCACAGGCCACAATCCTGAGCCACTGGGCCTGAGGCTGAGCCAGGCCTGGGACCTGAGCCCTAACTGGGCCACAAACTGACCCTAAAAGGCCAAAAGGCCACAGATAAATAAATGAGAGGCCTGTTGGTTTGTTTATTTAAAGATATTTAAATGATAAGATAAAATAACCTAAAACTACCCACCCTAAACTAGATAAATCCCAGCCCTCCAACCAAAACTGGGTGCTCATAAGCCTCACTAAAGCTAAACTGAAGCCACTAAACATGCAACCACCACCCTGGGCTCAGGCCCACTTGGGGACCCTGACCCTAAAGAGCCATACCTAAACTGACCCAAAATAAACATAAAATGGCATAAATAAAATAAACATAAGATAAAATAAAATACTATACAAACTTAACTAAAACTGACCCTAAACTTAAATCTCAAAATAAAATAAAATAAAACTAAAACTAAAAATAAAATAAATGAAACCTAAACCAAACTAAAAATAAAAATAAACCTAAAAAATAAAACCTAAATAAAATAAAAAAAATGTAAAATAAAATTAAATAAATAAACTAAAAAAATAAAATAAAACTAAATAAAACTAAACTAAAATAAACCTAAAAAACCCTAAAACCCTAAACTAAAACTTAACAGATAAACAAAATAAAATAAAAAACCTAAACTAAAATAAACTAAAATAAATTAAACTAAACCTAAAAAATAAACTAAACCTAAACCTTAAACTAAAATAAAATAAAATAAAGTAAAAATAAACCTAAACTAAAAAATAAAACCTAAAATAAACCAAAACATATACCAAAATAAAACCTAAAACATAAACCTAAATAAATAAAATAAAAAACCTAAACCTAAACATATAAATAAAAATAAAATTAAACCTAAAAAAAAAACTAAAAAAAATAAAACATAAACTAAACCTAAACACAAAATAAACTAAAATAAAAAAACCTAAAAAATAAAATAAATAACCAAACTAAATAATAAATTAAAATAAATAAAAATAAACTAAATAATCCTAAACCTACTCATTTACTTAATTAATTTTAAAAAAAAAAAACCTAAACCCTAAACATACAACTAAACCTAACCTGAACCATAAACCCTTAAAACCCTAAACCTAAACCAAAAGCAGAACATAAACTTAAGTAACTAAACAAATTAAAAAAAATAAACCTAAACCCTAAAACATAAACCTAAACTAAACTAACCCTCAGAATGGGTAGAACCTTGACAATGAAAATCAAATCAATTGGCTCAATCTAGTTACGGTGGAAGCAAAGAGGTTATCATAGTGGTGGTGGATCTATAGTTTCGGTGGATATGGAGGTGGTGGTCAAAGTAGTGGTGGTTATGGAGGTGAGGAGAGGCAGGAGGTTCTGCCGTTGTTGGCGGAGGGAGAGATCGGGATATCATGGTGGATCCCGCTACTCGAGAGGTTAGGTTGGTTCTGATGGGAACTAGAAAAATGGAAGGATGACTGATCCAATATACTACTTATGGAACTATAGAGATAGCTCTACTTATCTAGGGTTTTTGATTTGCTCTATGCATGGTCCTTTTTTATTTTTGTTCTAACTTGTGTCATAGAAAGCATGGTGTGTTACTTGGTTGATGAAATCAAAAGGAAGAAATTTTGAACCTGAATTTATTCTCTATTAAGAAAAAACCAAAAACCCTAAATCCTAAACTAAAACTTGAACCTTAGACCTAAAACCTAAACCCACAACCCTAAACCTAAAACCCTAAGCCCTAAACCCTAAACCTAAAACTAAACCTACCCTACCCTACCCTAAACCCAACCCTGACCACAAACCCCAAAACTAACCACAAAATAAACCTAAACTTAAACCAAGATAAAATATAAAAACCTAAACCAAAATAAATAAAACTAAAGCTAAACTAATGAAACCTAAAGCTAAACTAAATCAAAATAAAATAAACTATAAAGTAAAACCTACATAATAAAACTAAACATAAATAAAAATAAAATAAACATAAAATAAAATAAAATAAAACTAAATAAAACTAAACCTATAAACCTAAAACTACCTCTACATAAATAAACAATAAAACCTAAACCCTTAACACAAACCTAAATCTAATAAAATAAATAAACCTATGACCTAAACCTAAATAATATAATAAACTAAAATACTAAACCTAAAATAAAAATAAATTTAAATAAACCTAAAATCTAAACTAAAAAATAAAATAAAACCTAAACCTAACTATAAAAATAAAAAAAATAAAAAAATAAAACCTAAACCTAAAAATAAAATAAAATAAAACTAAACAATAAATAAACATAAACTAAACCTTAACATAAAATAAACTAAAATAAACAAACCTAAAATAAATAAAGTAAACTAAATAAAATTAAAAATAAACCTAATAAGAATAAAAAATAAAATAAACTAAAATAAATAAAAAATAAATTAAATAAACTTAAACCTACGAGTTTACTTAATTTAAAAAAATAAATTAATTAAATTAAAGTAAAATAAAAAAACTAGCCTAAACCAAAACCAAACTATCCACAAACCCCAAATACAGACAATAAACCTAAAACCTAAAAGAAAAGAAAAAGAAAATAAAATAAATAAAATAAACTAAACTAAAATAAAATAAATAAAAAACCTAAATTAAAATAAAAACCTAAACAAAATAAAAACTAAACCTAAAATAAAATAAAATAATAAATAAATAAAAACCTAAACCTAAAAAAATAAACTAAACATAAAACCTCAAAATAAATTATAAAACACAGACAGAACTAGAAGAAACCTAAACCTAAAATAAAATAAAATAAACTAAACCTAAACTAAAATAAACATACAAAATAAATAAAACCTAAAGCTAAAATAAAATAAACTAAACATAAAACCTCAATAATAAACTATAAACCAAACACTAAAAAAAACTAAACCTAAAATAAATATAAAATAAACCTAAACCTAAACTAAATAATACAAAATAAATAAAACTTAAACCTAAAATAAAATAAACCTAAACCTAAACCTAAAAAATAAAATAAATTAATTAAAATAAACTAAACCTAAACTAAAAATAAAACCTAAAAATAAAAAACTAAACTTAAGAAATAAAATAAAACCTAAACTAAACCTAAAAATAAAAAAAATAAAACCTAAACATAAAAAATAAATTAAAATAAAACTAAACTAAAAATAAATCAAACATAAACTAAACCTAAAAATAAATAAAAAATAAATAATACTAAAATAAAATAAACTAAACTAAATAAAATCTAAATTAAAATAAATAAGATAAATAAAATAAACTAAATAAACCTAAACCTAAAGTTTACTTAATTTAAAATTAAAATTAAAATAAAACTAAAATAACCCAGAGCCCTAACCCTAAAACTGACCTAAACCTACTAAACTCTGAACATGGCTTGAACCCAAAATCCTAAACCCAAATCTAGGCCCTAAACCTAAAACCTAAAACCTGACCTGACCTACAAACCCCAGGCCAAAAACTAAACCTAGGCCAAAAAAAACTTAAACTAAATAAAACATAAAATAAAATAAATTATAAAACCTGACCTAAATAAAATAAATAAAATAAATAAAATAAAATAAAATAAAAATTTAAACCTAAACATAAAAAAATATAATAAAATTTAAAAAAACAAAAATTAAACTTAAATAAAATAAATAAAACTTAAATAAAATAAAAATAAAATAATCAAAAAACTAAAAAAATAAAATAAAAACTAAATGTAAAATGTATAAAATAAAAAGTAAACCTAAACTAAAATAAAAAAAACCAACCTAAACTAAAATAAAACTAAATAAAATAAAATAAATAAAATAAACCTAAATTTAAAGCAAAAAAATAAAACTAAAATAAACCTATAAACTAAACCAAAACCTAAAAATTAAAATAAAACTTAAACCTCAAAATTAAAATAAAACTAAACTAAAAATAAACATAAACTAAACCTAAAAAAATAAAATAAAATAAAACCTAGATAAAATAAATAAACCTAAAATAAAATAAACTAAATTAAATATAAAATAAAAATAAACCTTAACTGTGGTTATTTAATTAAAAAAAATAAAAAATCTTGGACCCTACCACTGAGCTAATCACGGACCCCACTGAGCCACTACAAAGGCCCTACTCTTTCCCAGCTCACACTGGACCCAGGCCCTAGATCCTGAACTAGCCATGAGCCCAAACCCTAGGCCACTCTGACCTGAGCCAGGCCAGGCCACCCATCACTGACAGGCCCAGAGCTCTAAACCAAGACTAGCCAGGGCCTGGGCCAACCCTGACCTGAGGCTGGGCCTGAGCCAATCTGGGCCTGGGCCCACTGGGCCAGGCCCTCTGGGCCTAAGATCTGGGCCATGGGCCACTGAGCCCTGGGCCACAGATCTGATCAGACTTAAACAGGCTAAACTATAAAACCTAAAATAATATAAACCTAAATGGGCTAAACTACCTCAGATAAGATAAAGATAAAAAAAAATAAATGAAACAAAATAAAATAAAATTATAAAATAAAAATAAACCTTAAAATAAAATAAAATAAAACTAAATAAAAAAATACTAAAATAAATAAAAAACAAATAAAATAAAACCTAAACCCCAAACTAAAAAAAACCAAACTAAAATAAAATGAAATAAATAAATAAAATAAACTTACTAAACTAAAATAAACTAAACCTTTAAACTAAAATATAACTAAAATAAATAAAATTTAAACCAAACCTAAAATAAAACTAAACTAAACTTAAACCTAAACAAATAAAATAAAATAAATAAAAGTAAACTAAACCTAAAAAAAAATAAAACCTAAAATAAACCTAAAATAAAGTAAAACCCAAAGCTAAAAAATAAAATGAAAACCTAAACCTAAACCTAAAAATAAAACTGGGTTAAAATAAACCTAAACCTAAATAAACTATAATAAAACACTAAACTAATTAAATAAATAAAATAAAATAAACTAAATTAAATAAAATAAATGAACTACTGTCGGTTTGTTTAATTAAAATAAAATCTGGACCCTACCCAACCCTAAACCCTAACTCCTAAATCTAAACACCCACCACTTAAACCCCACCTGGCTCTGAGCCACTCTCTCTACTGAGCCACAATCCTCTTCCCTGATCCAAACCCTGACCCACTGAGCTAAACCCAGGCCCAACCACTGATCCAAGGCCACAATCGAACCCTGGGACTCCCAACTACTCTAGCCAAGGCCCACCATCCATCCACTGGGCCCTGGGCCACTGAGCCCTCCACTGGGCCTAAACCCTGGGCCTGGGCCCTGAGCCCGCAAACCTTACCACCTGGGCCCCACCTGGTAAAATCTAGGCCACAACTTGACTTCACCTAAATCCTAAAAATAAGATGGATTAAAGGCTAAACCTACATAAAACTAAAACCTAAACCAGACCTCAAATAAAGATAAAATAAAGATAAAAAAAAATAAATGAACCTAAATGAGATAAAATTTAAAATAAAAATAAAAATAAAATAAAATAAAACTAAATAAAAAACCTAAACCTAAAAATAAACCTAAAATAAATACAAATAAATAAAAATAAAACTTAAACCCTAAACTAAAATAAACCTAGAATAAAAATAAAATAAATAAAATATAATAAACCTTAACCTAAACTAAAATAAACTAAATTAACATAAATAAAACTTAAACCTAAACCTAAAATAAACTAAACTTAAACTTAAGCCTAAATAAAATTAAATAAAATAATCTAAAAATAAACTTAAACCTAAAAAAATAAAACCTAAAAATAAGATAAAATAAAAGCTAAAATAACCCTAAACCCTAAAAAATAAAACTGGGTTAAAATAATCTTAAACCTAAAAATAAACTATAATAAAACACTTAAAATAAACCTAAGATAAAATAAAATTAAATTAAAGAAAAAAATAAAATAAAAAATAAAAAAAATAAAAAGATAAATAAAAATAAATGAAATAAACCCAAACCTATGGGTTACTTATTTTTTTTAAAAAACCCTAAACCCTAAACCCTAAAATTAACTAAACCACAAACCCTAAACACACAACCCTAAACTTACAAACCTAAAACCCTAAACCCTAAAACCCTAAACTCTAAAACCTAAATCATAAATAAATCACAACCACAAACCCCAAACTCTAAAGGCTAAACCAAAACTCTAAACCCTAAATTAAACCCTAAACCTTAATCCTAAACCTAAAACCTATAACTAAACCCCAAATAACCCTATACCATAAGAATGGGGAACCTTGATAGTAGCAACATCACCAACTAGGCTCGGTCTAGATCTATGGGTGAAGGTAGTAGGAGGTTATCATAATGTTGGTGGGCAGTTTAGAGGTGTTGGTGGATATGGAGGTGGTGGTCGATGCAGTGGTTGTTATGGATGCAGGAGGAGCGACAAAGTTTATAGTCATGGTGGTGGTAGAGGGAGAGATCGGTGATATGATGGCGGATCCTGCTACTCGAGAGGTGAGGTTGGTTCTGATGGAAACTGGAGAAATTGAAGAGTGGTTGATCCGATCTACTGCTTATGGAACTATGTCTTTATAATAGAGATGGTTCTACTTATCTAGGGTTTTTGATTTGCTCTATTGATGTCCATTTTTTATCTATGTCATCGCTTATCTCTTAGTAAACTTCGGGTGCTACTTGGTTGATGAAATCAAAAGAAGAAATGTTGAATCTGAATTTATTCTCTATTAAAAAACCTTAAACCCTAATCACCAACTAAAACTTAAACTAAAACCTAAACCCCAAAACCTAAACCCCAAAACCCTAAACCCTAAATAATAAAACTAAACCCACAAACCTAAACCCTAAATTGTAAAACCACAAAATAATAAACCCTAAATCATAACCCTAAACCACAAACCCAACTCCAAACCACAAACCTAAACCCTAAAACCTAAACCCTAAACTAATCCTAAAACCCTCTAAATAGCAAAAACAAACCATGAATAAAGATGTCATTAGGAGTAGATCTAAAGAATGACCTATTCCTAACATAGTTATGGTAGCTAAAGAAAATGTCTTCAAGTGACTTTCACTTAACTATTAGAGATTTTAATACCCTAAACCTTAACCCTTAATCATATTATAATACCATATATGATAGTATAATGTAGCATCATATATTTGAGCATGTAGTGATGTGTTTTTGGATGTTATAAGATGTTTTGAAATGTTTTAATATATTATTATGGTATTGTGCCTATAGTCTATATTAATATAAATCATAAAATATTGATTTAATAAATCGGATGATGAAATTTATTAAATTTGAAGTGGGAATTAGGTTGTAGTACCAAAGGTGTGCTATGACACTTGTAGTCTAAAAGTAAGATTTCATGTTCAAAATAAATATTATATGTTGTAACATAGTATATATATCATAATATATTGTTACGATTTTAAATTATTTTAGTATTTTACAATTATGCAGTGATACATTAACATTATTTATAAAAATATTGATTTATACTTTAAAATGGTGAAATTTGGCCAAATTCATAATAGGAAGGGCATGGCATCATAATATATTATTTTAATTTAAAATATGTAAGTGATACGACTAAAATATATAGTTTTTTACTATTTAGACTAATTTTATGATTTTTTATCTTAAGAAATCTCTTGTGATGTGATATGCAATATAATATAATATAAAATGTTATAGTGTATTATGATATAGGATGACATAACATAGTGTAGCATCATGCATTATAGAATACTATTGTATATTACTACTTGTTGTTTAGCATATTTTAGTCTATTATAGTATGATGTAGTAGAGTTTGTACAAGTTTAATTCATAAAAATACTAATTTATAGGCCGAGATGATGGTATTTGGCCGAATTTAAGGTAAGCTTTAGGGAACATCATTGGGGGTGTGCTATGGTGTGTCATTTAATCAAAAGAATGAAATTTTGCATCCAAAATAAATGTTCATTTTTCAACCAAATTTTATAAATTTCTTGCTTAAAGTGATTCATTTGAAGGTGTAATGTAAGATAATATACTATATGAAAGCATATTAAAATATAATGTACATAACAATATAACTTCACATATGGTTGACTGTTATTAATTATTATTGTACATTTTAATATGTTTTACTTTTGTTATAATACATTGGGTCAAAACTCACAAAAATGTTAATTTTAAGATTGAGATGGAAGAATTTGGCCAAATTCATGACACACACCAAGATTATGCTATTTTGTACAATTTCTAAGAGAAAATAAACAATTTTACATCTTGAATGAACATTATTCATATTTTGAAAAAAAATTTATTTGTTACTTTTAAGTGATTCTAATGAGGTGTAATGTTAGATAATATATTATATTATAGCAAATTATAATATAAAATCATATATTATAATATAATAGAGTGTGTTAATTCACACTATAATATGTTTAGCATGATATTGTATAGTTAGTTTGAGCTTGCACCATCACAGATCGTAAAATGTTGATTACAATGTTAAGATGATGTAATTAGAATGAATACATTATTAGGCTTTTGGTTGAAGTATTAAAGGTGTGCATCTGAGTAGAAATAAGATTTGATGAGAATTTCATGTCAAGGACATGGAGGGAGATCCACTAAAGGATCACACATGTGCTGGACATGACATGTGAGGGGTCTATGTCGAGGGAAATGAAGATGAAAAATCTATTGGGGATAAGGTTTGAATTTCATTTGATTATATGATTTATGGAAAGAAGATCTGTCGGGGATAAGAATTTATAATCCACTATGGATTAAGATTGAAATGACTTTAATTTGTTCTATTTTAATTGACGTGGAGGCACATCTGCTGGAGATATGGGCTCGAGTTTACTAGGGATCGGGTATATGAACCTTCTAGAGAAGTAGGTTAGGGCTATCAGCTATGGATTTGGATTAGAGTTTAATTTCATAGATTTGTTTGGGGATGTATCCACTAGGGATAAAAGTTTGGTTGGATTTCTTTGATTTAGACTCTACTGGGGGCGTTGGTTTAATTTGGCTCCATTGGGGAGGTTGGTTTTGAATTTGATTTATTTGCTTGACTTATTTTTATATGATTTGGGGCTCCACTAGGGAGAAAGGTGTGAATTAACACCAGGAAAAATTGATGAGTTTAACAGTAATGTATGGACCTTATTAGTGTGCGATGGACCCACTAAGAAGGGGCTATATTTGCCTTGACCTACCTCAGGTTTGCAAATCTAAAGGATAGTCTACCAACTGCGCTGTAGAGCTAGCCAACCTAAGGGAGTGACTTTGATGTGCAATGACTATGCTAGGAAAAAGGCATAATAGACTTACATCTTCCAAAGAGTGGAACAACTGCTGGGGTGACCTATTAGATGCACAGAAAATTGAACCTGACCTAGGGTGACTACTGAGTGAATGCTGCTGGGGACTTATGTCAACTCAAAAGTAGTCAGGATTAATTATATCTTAAATTCATGTGATTTGATAATGTTTGTTTGGTTTAGTTTGATTTCAAATTGAGGGCATATCCATTGGGGATTTGAGCTCGATCAAATTTGATAGATTTAATTTATGGACCATGTCGGTGCGATGGACCCACTAAGGGGTTATATCGGATGTGTCCTATCTGATTTACAAATCCAAGGGATAGTCTACTAGTGGTGTGGTAGAGCTAACCTAAAGGGTTTCCTTTTTAAATCGTGCTAGGAAGAAGTGTAGTAGACTTACATCTTCTAAAGCGGGGAACAACCATTGAGGTGACCTGTTGGTAGCAACAAATAGAACTCGACTTAGGAGAGACTACTAAGAATTTCACTAGGACTTATATCAACTCAAGGGTGTCAGTGATTCCTAGGAATTTTGCTAACACTTGCCTAAAGATAGAATGCACCTTAGGAAAAGGTACGCTAGAGATGTCCTCTAATCCTGGCGAATATATATTTTGTTTATATGTTTGCATGGACCCTATTGGTGTGTGAGGGACCACACTAAGAATAGGCTATGTGGGCCTTGACCTATCTTAGATTTGATGGACCAAGGGAGAATCTTCACATCCACAGGATCGATTCTCCAACCATAGGGGTGGTTACAAGGAAAGGGGAACTGTCCAATCTGATTGTAACTCGGGTAGTGTCTAAATGGGTTCACAAAGGATGTGATCTAAATATAGTGCCCACAGGTGAGGTGCTACAAAGGTCGCTATCCTAAACCCTGGAAAAGAAAGTCTATAGGTGTATGGTGGCCAATTCAAGGAGAAAGCCTAGCAGACTTACATCTGCCATGAGTGGTGTATCCTATGGTGCGAGAACCAACCAACCTAAGGTGTATTCATCAGCATGAGTGGTGTATCCAATAGCATAGTGAGAACTAACCAACCTAAGGTTCTTGTCGATGTGCAACAATCAATCTGGAAAGAAAGCAAGTAGGCTTACAACTTTTTAAGTGGAACTGAACATTGGGATGTCTGTCATCAGTGGGATAAATGCTATCTAACCCAGAGCAATTACTAAGTGGGGAGCTTCGAGGAAGGACTGGACCCAGACTTGAAGTAGTCAGGAGGGAAGAAACCAGTAGGAGACTTATCATAAACCTCAAATATATACTCAAGTCAATTCATGTAGGCTAATCTAAGAAGAAGTGTAGTAGACTCACATCCTCTTAAATAAAGCCAATATGAGGTAGCTTACCGGCCACGCAGTAAGGCATACCAAACTAATAAGGCACTCGTCAGTGTGCAGTGGCCAAGTAAGGAAGGAAAACACAGCAAATTTACATCCTTCAAAGCAAGAAGACCAGGGTGACACAGTAGGGTAGTCGTCAACCTAGGCGACTCTTGAGTGAGTGTCACTGGGGGTGTTATCTCTACTTAGAGTAGCCTGAGATAAAAGATATGTGTTTATTTTATATGTTTATGTGTAGTTTATGTTTGTGTTATTTTGATGATGGATAGGATGCTGCTCAAGTTCATTACACCGACCCTAAACACATCGTGGTAGATTCGTAAACAAGAATACTTTTAACATTGAAAAGATTGAATTCGAAATGAAATTTTCATTGATAATAATTATTTTCAAACATGATTTATTATAATTCTTTAAGTATAGCCTGGTGATTGGAAGCATTGGGTGCTCTCTCTTATGATTAATAAATTGATAAGATTCTCCTTGGTAGGCCTTCTCTATGGAAAAAGGTTCTTCCCTAGGGGGTTCAAACTTGCCTCCCATCTTATGACAGGAAATAATCAGTCTCTTTAGAACTAAATATGCTTTCCTACTTAAAAAGCTTTAGGATGGACAAACTTGTTGTGAGCTTGAATTATTTTAGCTATATATAACTCGAGGTTTTGGCATGCCCGTAGGCATCTCTCCTCCAATCCTTCGATCTCTTCTAATCGCTCCTTGGCATTCTATTATGTTGTGATCTTGCTACCCATAGCTATCCTTAGTGATGTGAGTTCAACTTTTAATGGTAGAATGGCTTCAGACCCATACACTAAGGAGAAAGGAGTAGACTGAGTTGGAGTTCTATATGTTGTGCGGTAGGCCCACAAGGCTTCAACTAACTACTCGTGCCACTATCGCTTGTACTTATCAAGTTTCTTCTTCAGTATTTGGATGAGAGTTTTATTGAAGGCTTCTGCTAAGCCATTTTTCCTTGGGTAGTTGATGGTAGAATATCTCCAATATATGTTATGACTTTGGGCAAAGTTGTTGATCTCAGTGCTCTTCAATGCAGGACCATTATCAAATATAATTTATTGAGGCATAGATGTATGGTGGCCAACTCAAGGAGAAAGTGTAGCAGACTTACATCTGCCATGAGTAGTATATCCTATGGTGCGAGAACAAACCAACCTAAGGTGTATCCGTCAGCATGAGTGGTGTATCCATCAGCATAGTGAGAACCAACCAACTAAGGTGCACTGGTGTGCAGCGATCAATGGAAAGAAAGCATGTAGGCTTACAACTTTCAAAGTGGAACTAAACATTAGGATAGTCGTCATTGGGACATATGCTATCGACCTAGAGAAATTACTAAGTGGGAGCTTCAAGGAAGGAGGACAGACTTGAAGTAGTGGAGGGAAAAAACCACTAGGCGACTTACCCTAAACCTCAAATATACTCAGCCCAGACAGTGCACAAAGGATAATCCAAGAATAAAGTGTAGTAGACTCACATCCTCTTAAATAAAGACAACATGAGGTAGCATACCGACCACGTAGTAAGGCATACCAAACTAATAAGGTGCTCGTCAGTGTGCAATGGCCAAGTAAGGAAGGAAAGCATAGCATGCATACTCTAAAAGAAGACCACTAGGGTGACACACTAGCGAGGTAGGCGTTAGCCCAACCTAGGCGACTCTTGAGTGAGTGTCGTGGGGGTGTTATCTCTACTCAGAGTAGCTCGAGATAAAAGATATGTGTTTGTTTTATATGTTTGTGTGTAGTTTATGTTTGTGTTGTGTTGATGATAGATAGGATTCCGTTTGAGTTCATTACACCGACCCTAAACACATCATGGCAGATTTGCAAACAAGAATACTTTTAACATGGAAGAGATTGAATTCAAAATGGAATTTTCATTGATGATAATTATTTTCAAACATGATTTATTATAATTATTTAAGTATAGCCAATTGATTGGAAGCATTAGGCACTCTCCCTTATGATTAATAAACTGATAAGATTCTCCTTGTTAGGCCTTCTCTATGGAAAAAGGGTCTTCCCAAGGGGGTTCAAACTTGTCTCCCATCTTACGACGGGCAATAATCAATCTCCTTAGAACTAAAATAAGCTTTCCTACTTGAAAAGCTTTAGGATGGACCAACTTGTTGTGAGCTTGAATTATTTTATCTTTGTATAACTCAAGGTTTTGGCATGCTCGCAGGCGTCTCTCCTCTAATACTTCGATCTCTTCTAATCGCACCTTGGCGTTCTGCTCTGTTGTGATCTTACTACCCACAACTATCTTTAGTGATGTGAGTTCAACTTCCAATGGTAGAATGGCTTTGGACCCATACACTAAGGAGAAAGGAGTAGATGTTGAGAATGGCTGACAACTTTATGATAGGTTGGATATAAAGCATCTTAGATATACTTGCCCTTGGAATGATCTAATTTGTTAAATTTTTGGGGTGGCATTTCTAATATCACCTTGATCTTCTCCATTGATTTGATTCTGTGTCATGACAAACCCAGAATTTCCAAATATTTTTGAATGCACTTTAATTCATTTTGAGGGTTAAATTCAATATTTTGAAAACTACTCTCAAGTCAAGGTATGGTCTTCTTTTTTTCTTTACTATTGATGATCACATGATGATGAATGAATAAGTTAATCAAGATTTGAGTCATAACTTTGGTATGACCCCGGCATTTTAAGGCTGAAGGGAATGACCTTATAGCAAAATGATTCTAATCAGGGTTCTAAAAGCAATGTTTCTTTCATCTTTATGAACCATCTTTATTTGATTATATCCAAATAAGCCATCCAAGAAAGATAAGACTACATGAGATGAGGCAATGTCCACCATCAGCTCTAGGATTGGTAGTGGAAATTCATCTTTTGGACATGCTTTATTTAAATCCATAAAATCTATGCATTTATGAATTTGGCCATTCTTTTTCTTAATTGGGATGGCTGGCTAACTAAGGTATTTTCTTTTTTGAATGAAATACATTGATCGGTTTCTTGACTTAGAAATGGCATTGTTTATGTCTAATGCTATCTAGGAGCTTGCTTGATAGGGTTAGAAGTAGGCTCTATTTGATTTCTACATTAGAGCTATGTCATCTCTTCATAACTCCATGGAAAGTGGTCTTTAAACTCATAGACCAACTAGTCAATGGTTTTTCATTCAACAAAGATTGATGTATGGCATGGATCTTCTTTAGTTCTAAGTTGATTTCTTTGAGCTTTGTTGGTTGACTTAATCTCTTCTTGAACTTTGTGATTGCATCTTTGACTTAAAATCATTTGGATCATTTGAAGTTTCTAATCAACTCCTCATATGATTTAATGTGATTTGAAAAAAAATTATCAATTGATGATTGGTGATATGTAGTAATCATCATCATCGATTGGAACCACTACCGAATCTTGGTCCCATCTTGATTGAGAGCTTTTCCATTTGTTCTTACATACTCTTTGTGTATGACACTGCTTTGACAAGTATGTGGGATTAACCCTTTCTTTGCTAAATTATGAACATAGGTAATTACCAATCAAGGTAATTCATTAAATTTTTTATAGGAATCATCTCTCAAGTTCTACATAGAATTGAGGATGATGCTTCCAAGAACCTCAGAGTCTTCACACACATTGGATGACTTATAGGCTTCATAACTACCAAACTGCTTTTGAGAGGAAAGTGGGGTTAGCAAGGTTAAGCCTAATTTATTCACATATAGACTTGGATACACTTGCTTTAGTTTGGGCAGTCTTCATGCTATGCTCAAGTGTCATTTCCAAGATAATCTACTTGAGAAGAGTTGGTGTACTAAATGTAGACTCATCATGAACTAGATTCTAATCTACATGGATAGCATGTGTATTCACAGTGGTGGGACATATCTTCTATTGGGTGGCCAATAAAATTTTCCACCCGAGCATCTAAACTAGCCTCTTCATCTACAGGTGGAGGTGGTCATCTACCCTTATGTTGAATGGAGTAATGACTAGGTGGAATCTAATCTCAAGCTCCACTTCCTCCTCCAAGTCTATTTGCTCCTTTTATTTTCTTTTATTTACTCTTTTTATTTTCTTTTATTTCTCTTCCTTTTTTCTTTTTCTTTTTTCTTTTATTTCTAAACTTTGTCCATGTTTATGAGAATAGACTTGTTGATTTTGAGGAGGTAGTAAGTTGCATAGTCATATATAGCCCATATAAATGGCAGATCTCCTTTGACATAGTAGGCATACCTCTAAAACTTCATCTTATGTAGAAAGGATGGAACTATGTTGTTCTCATGTATCCATCTTCTCCCAAACAAAGTGTTGAAGATGTACCATAATGTAAAACTTGGCTTGGTCTTTCAATCATCATCTCCAAGAATATAAATAATTGACCTCACTTTTGGAGTGTGGATTCAATCTTCTCATCTTAAATTGGAGTCTTCTAGACACTAAGACTTCCCTGTCATAAGATACTTCAATTATTGAAACACTTAAGCCAAGACTTGAAGGGTTAACCATAAGATTAGGGTTATGCTTGATTAGGATAATCCATTTTCAACCCAAATCCAATCCATGTTCATAAAATTAAACCTCAAGTTCAATTCAAACATCAAATTCAAATCCAAATCAACCCAAATTCCAAAACCAAATGGTTGAAGCCCTTGATCAAATCCAAATTTGAAACCCTTCTTAAGCTATGACCTATCATGACTTAATCTTAATCCAAATCAATCAAAATCCTAATTTTCTCATAATCAATTTATATCTTCAATCATCTTCAAATATAAATAATGTATATTCAAATGATCAAAACTAAATCAATAAATCAAATTATAGCAAAACCCTTCCAAGCCATAGACCATCCATGGACTTAGCCAAATCTTAATCAAATCGTTAAACTCAATTGATTTTCTCCCAAATCCTTATTTTCAATCATCTTCACAAATTTAAATGAAATATACATTTAAATGATCAAAACTAAATCAAACCAAATCAAAATCAAGCTTTAAGCCACATGACCTAACTCCATGAACTTTAATTCTTCATTCCAAAACCCAAATTTAATTTATTTACTCATGAATCAATCATACCTTCAATCATATTCACAAATATAAATAAATCTATAATCATCAAGCCAAACCAAAATCAACCCAAGTCACCAACTTAGTTTTGGAAATGTTAAAATGAACCAAAACCCATTTGAACTAAAATTGCAATTGAATTAATATATCAATCCCAAATCCATATATAAACTCAACTAAATCAAACTCAACCCAAAATGAAGCCAACTAACCCCAATTGGTCTACTTGACCCAAAGTGGCCAACTTGACCTATTTGAGCCAAGTTCTAATCTACCCAAATTAGACCAAGCCATCAAAACCTCCCATCATAATCATTATTTTCACCTTTGATCCATTATCAAATTTGGGTCAAATAAAGTCAACTTGGTCATTTTACAAGTCAACCACTTAACCCATATGAACTTAAACTAGCCAAATTCCTAAGCCAAATCCCTTGAAACAAATGATTCATACCAATCAAAATCAATAACAATATGACTTGACCTTCAATTGAGTAAAACCAACCCCAATTGGCCTCTTGACCCAAAGTTAAAATTGAGAAGACCAAATTGGGTCAAATCAATATAAACTAAATTTATTCCTTGATGGCTCAAGTTCATTCTAAATTGATTTTTTGAACTTGACCAAATGTTGGACTAATTGAACCAATTGACCTACTTAGCCCAATTTGACCTAAATGTTCAAGTTGGCTAAATCAAAACCAAATCTAAATTAGTGAAACCAAAACCTACAATCATCTTCAATTGGTAAATAAACCCAAACCAACACCCAATTAGCCAATTTGGTTTGATCAAATTGATTAACCATTTTGAAATGAATTCAAATCCCAAATCAAATCTAAAACTAAACCAACCTTGAACCAAAACATCCCAAATGATCATTTGAACTTGACCCAACCCTTGGTTTGACCCATTTGATCAATTGGTCAACTTGACCCAACTAATTTGACCTAAATGAGTTAAATTAAGCCAAACTTAATCAAATCTTCATACTTGAAATTTTTAACCACATCTCATTTCAAATATATCAAATAAAATCAATGCCAAATGATTATTACCATTGTTAAAATCACATGAGACAAATCACCCATGTAAGTATCATTTCCATTCTTGGCCACTTGAGTCTCCCAATGGTCCATCACCTTTCATCTTCAACTAATCAATTTTACATGACCCATTAAATCTCCTCCTCCTCATTTGAAACCCATAGTGAAGCCAAACCATATCACCATCTCAAATGAAATCTATACACCCATTTTCCCTCAAACAAACAAAATCATTCCTCAACTAACTGCAGAAGAGTAGTTAGAACAATTCACTAAGTTCCCAAGCTCATTCCTCGATCATAAAATGCCATTCATGTACATCTTCAAATAGGACACTCCCATTTTTGACCTTACTTCCCCATTTCTCCATCAAACTCAAATCAACTTTGCACCTTCCCAGGCCTCATGAGCAAGAACAAATCATCTCCCAAACTTCAGAACTGAGGTGGGACTTTGATCAAAAGTCAAATTTCCAAATCATCAAATAGTGGCCATTCAGCAAATGTTGAGGAATTGATCTAATTGCTTCCACTTCATCTCACTAGATGAAGCTTCTTCAATGTTTGATCCCACTTGAGCTTGATGAGTATGCTTCCAAAATAGATCCTTAGCTAAAATGGGTTAAATTTTTTGAAAAACTTTTTTATATCGGTGATCTTGACATTGAGCCAAATCGATATATGATGGTGTGATCCCATGATGATTGGGTAGCTCAAATCAAGTGAAATGTAAGTGAACTCCATTCTCCCTCAGCATGGCGTTAGATCACATTGTATGTTACATGTCAAGCGGACATTGTGATTAGATCTACTAGATCAATTTGATTTAATCTTATTAAGCTTTAAATTAATCTAGCTCATTTGATGATATCGAATGGTGAATGAGAAAAACCCCCTGCCAACAGTCATAAGTTTATGTAGTCAATCGAAACCAATTTGATTAGGTTTTAGTGACTTAATTAATCATTTTTATGGTTGAAACTTCTAAAAATTTTAAAATCATGAAATAAAATTGCAAATAAATACTAATTTTAAAGGTATTTCAAAGGAGAATTAATTAAAATGATCTTAAATAATTTTGAATAGTAATTAAAGTTTAATTACAAAATTAATTAGCTTATTACTTTATAATTACATCAGTAATTAATCTAAATTTTATGGGTTAATTTAATGGGATGACCTCGCCACCCATGATTTTCTTGGGATTTATTACTCATATTAATGACTAATTAAACCTTACTATTTTAAGTTAATTAATGATTAATTAATCTGATGAATAGTAATAAATTGGTTAATTAAGTTTCTTTATCATTGTTTAATAGTAAGTGAACTAAAGAATAAGGTTGGGACCCTTTCCGGAAGTTCATTTCACCCATAAAATGAATTAATTAAAATTCCCATTTAATTAAATCACTTAATCAAATTGAAACATAATCACATCTAACTTAATTAATTAAATCATGGGGTAGATCTTTAGTGTTTAATAATCAAAGTAGTTTAATGAAATTATGGTTGGCACATTGTGGGAAAACCATAGATAAAAATCCCATAATCTAATTAACTATTAATCATTTGAATTCTTTTCTAAAATATTTTCTATAATGCTCAATAGTATATTAAATAATTAATTCATCTAATTGTTCAATATAACATCAACAAACATTTAATACTAATGTGATAATGGTGATTGGATCATTGATACTAATGTTATTAAAGATTCTATTATTAACCACTTTGAATATGCTTAACAAAAGCCACTCTTTTGAAGCTCTAATTTGCATTTGATCCCTTCTATATTTGATACCATTGTTACTTGGGTTGCTGAAGATGAGATTGGTAAAGTGCTTAATAGCATGAACATTGATTCCATTGCTAGGAGGTTACACTCAATTTTTTTGTTGGCCTATTATTAAGCATGACTTAGGCTTTGTTGATTTTTTTATTGGTAATCCTCTCTAAATATTTTTCAAGCACTTGCATTGTTCTAATATCTAAAAAGATAATCTGATTCTTAGAGTGATTTTAAAACCTATTTGTCTTTGTACTTTTAATAAATTGATTTCTATAATTTTTTAATTGACTTAGTCCTTTGCTTCAAAATTATCTCCCTCAACCAAATTTTTTTTAAGATCTTTATCGATAACATTCTTCTTGCTTAGAGCTTATCCATGATTTGGATGTTCCTTCTAGAGGTGGTAACCCTTTTAAATTAAATATTTCTAAAGCCTTTGATAATATTTTTTGGGATTTCCTTTTAAATATCTTGCATTTATTTGGTTTCTCGATAATTTCATTAACCTTATTAAAATTGTATTAATATGCTTGGTTTTATTCTTCTTTGAAACTTTAGGCTTTTTCCTTGCTCATGGTTTGAGACAAGGAGATCTTTTATCCCCTTCTTTACTTATTATTTTGTGGAATACATTTCAAGCTTTAAATGATTTATTCAATAACAATCTAGCATGTACTTTAGAACTCTTGGTATCCCTATTTCTCATCTTAGCTTTAGATGATTTCATTATCTTTTATAATGTTTCCCTTCATCATATCAAAAGACTTAGAAATTTTAAATATTTTTTGGTAGAGAAAGTGGTCTTTCTATTAATGAAAAAAGAGTTGCTTCATTACCTCATCAAAATTTCTAATAACAAAATCAATCATATCTTGAGAATCTAACTTTAAACACCAACAACTCCATTAAATATCCAAGTGCTCTTCTTTTTTAAAGTAAAAAAAAGATCCCATCTTTTTTTTATGAGCTTATCAAAAAATTTCTAATAAAATTTCAATGTGGGAATTTCACTTACTTTCTTTTGGTGGTAGACTTGCTTTGCAGAGTACTCTTAATTGATGCCTTTATATCTTATTCAAGCCATTATCCTACTAATTCTATCTTAAATAGAATTGATTGTCTCATAATAAATTTTTTTGGGGCTCTAATAATTTTTAAAAGAACTTCTTGGCATAAATGTTGTATTTGGTGAAGGTGGGCTTGGATGCAAATCTATTCGTGAAGCTATTACTGCCTTCTCACATAAACTCTAGTGGAATTTTAGAAAAAAAGATAGCTTCTGGGATAATTTTATGACTGCTAAATACTGCCAGCATAAGTACCCTCTTATTTGTTCTTATAAAGTGGGTGACTCCCCAGTTTGGAAAAGGCTTTGCTCCATTAAATGGGAGGTTGAATCCTTGATATCTTGGGGTATAAATTTGACATATTCTTTCTTTTGGCAAGATAAATGAATTTGTGGTTGTTCTATTGATGTTTATCTACCCATTCTACTCTTTATTTACAAAAGTTAACTCATTTTGGCTTAATAATAAGTGGAATGATAGTAAACTTACCAATAATATTCCTATCTCTTTTTGGATAAATATAACGAAATTTCTATCCTTTCCAACAAGCCAAATCAAATTCTCTTTAAGCTATCTTATAATGGAGATTTTATTCTTAAAGATGCTTGGAATTATATTAAAAATGCTCATACTTCTTTTATTGTATTTATTAAACTTTAGAATAATATCATCCCATCTCTTATTACTCCTTGGAGAATTGAAAACTTCATTCTATTGATTCTTTGCTATGGGATAAAGGCTTTCCTTAAGCTTCCAAATGTTATTGTTGTTTTCATATCGAAAATGTTAATTATGTTTTCATCAATGGTGTTATTGCCTCCAAATTATGGTTTTGGTATGGGATCTTTTAATACTAACCATTTCAATGGCTTTGTTTCTTTATATCAACTTCTTGAAGCCTGTTTCCAAAAAGTTCATATCAAAGTTTTAATTTCCATTACCCTTATTTGGTTCATATGGATTGATAGAAATGATGCTAAATATCATGGTATTCTTATGAATCATAAATAATTATTCTAGAACCAAGAAAAATTGATGCATTATTTAACGCTAATTTAATTAGTAACACACATTTTAGAGATTGCAAATTTGTGGCAAAAAATTGGGTCTTACCTACAGATCTCCTTACGTAAAGAAGATAATATTATATATTGGACAAAACCTCATATGATATTATTAAAATTAATATAGATGGCTCTATCTCATACATTTGGTTGTGGTGGTATTTTTAGGGATTTTAAAGGTAATGTCATTTATTCTTTTTCTTATCCTCTTAAAGCTTAGTTCATTATCTATCTTTGAATTAATGGTTGTAAACAAAGCTATTGACATTTGTTTGCAAAAGGTTTCTTCAATATTTGGATTGAAGTTGATGCTCTCTTACTCATTGACATGTTGACTTCCACTAAGATGGGGAATGCAAATTTATTCTATCATCTTAATCCTACTAGAGCTCTCCTCTCTCAAGTATGCTTTAAAATTTCTCACATTTTGCATGAAAAAGATTATCTAGTTCAATTTACTAAGTTAAATGATCTCACTCTTTATGATCATCTTAATTTACCTAGATAATTGAAAGGCTTGGTTAATCTGGATACCACAAGATTAGCTTATCTTAGAAATTAATCTTGTTTTGTATTTTTTAGGTTTTCCATGCTTTTCTCTGTGCGCATTTTCATTTTACTGCATTCCTTTAGTTGGTTCACTCTCTTATTTATTTTGTGCTATTATACTTGGGAGATCTCTTTGAGGTGGTGGCTAGTTGTTTAGTCTCTTTAGTTGGAGAGGTGTTCTCTTTGGTTGACTATTTTATATAAGGATCTCATTGTCAATAGTTTCTTCATGTGTTGCCTTGACCTTTTGGTGGCCTCCGTTTGGGTTATGCCTCTACCTACTTTTGGTTTTTCCCTTTTCTTAGTTGGTCTTGGTTTTGTCTCTAGTTTTGGCTAGTTGTTTCCTTACTTAGGAAGATTTTTTTATTGTTGTTTTTGGGCCTGGTGGGTTCTGTTGTTTGATACTACACTCTAACTGAATGTCTTGGTGGTATTATTTGATGGCGATGTTGATCTTTTCACTCTTGAGTTTGTCTTTGGGCCTTTTGGTGGTTTTGTGTAATGGTTGCCGGATTTTCCCGCTTTGGCTATTGGTGGTTGGGTGGTCCTCCCCATTGCAGTTTTATTTGATTGGTGATTACCATTTATTTGGTTGTTTTGGTGGCTTCTGTAGTTATCACTATACATCTCTCTCTCTATGTTGGGATTGCCTCCCTTTTGGAGTGGTTGTTTCCTTATTGGAGTTGCCTCATGTACTACTTTGTTAATTTGTTCGGTGGACTTGTGGGTTGGCTGGTTTGGTTGGTTGTGTTGGTTAGTTTGGTTGGTTTTCTTTTTGTTTTTCTTTTTGAAATGTTTTTAGCTGGTAGGGTTGCCCTTTTGGTGGGTTTTCTTTGTTTTGGTTTTGGCCTTATGGTAATTTGGTGCTTCTGATTTTCTATGGTATCATGTCTCGATAAGGTTTGGCCTTTTTTTATTTCTTGGCTCTTGTTTGGGTTGGACTGGTGGCTACAATTAGTGTTGGCGTTGTGCTCTAATCTGGTTAGGAATTGTTGGTTTTTTGGTGCTAGTTATAGGTTGCTGTCTTGGTTTTGGGATGTTACTTGTGGTTGTCTGGTGACTCTCGTGGGTTTGTTTCCTATCAATGCTGACTTCGCTTTTTGAGTTAATACTTGGCAACTACTCTTTCATTTCTATTGTGGTGGTTTTGTTGAAGCTACTTCTTTTCAGGCTTGGTGGCCTTTAGTCAGCTAGGTGATTTGTGGGACAGGTTTTTCTGTTGCTTGTGCTGTAAGTACTAGAGAACTATTGATTGCCACTCTTTGGAGGATTGCCCTTGTCCAAGTAAGTGGGCTATGACAGCTGGGATGATTTCCCTACTATCTTTTGGCTAGTAGCAGCATATGTGATTGTAAATCTTTTTTTGAAGTATGGATGCTCACATTTGTGGTTGCCGCTAAAGATGCAAGTGACTGAGCCCAAGCCTTATTAGAAATTTTCTCTTATATTGCTCTTTATTATTTGTTAAAGCATGATTTTCTCTAGTTGTGCTAATTACAATTTCTAGTTGCTTGCACCTTTGTTTCTGGGTTCCTTGGTCTGATTCTAGATGTGGATTGTGCAACTCTCTAAAGACCTCGATCAAGTAGTGGGCCTCATTTATTCATGTTTCTTGATTTGTTTCTTATTTATTTTGTTCTTTTACTTCTTTTATTTAGTTTCCTTGCTTTTGTTATATTAAATAGAGGATTTTTCTCTCTAGGTTGAATGTAGCTCTTTGAGCAGTGGTTAAGAGAATTATCCTCTTAGGACCTTGTACTCCTTTCTTTGTGGCAATAAAATTCTCCCCTCTTTGGGTTTCCTTAAAAAAACTAAATAAAACCTAGAAATAAAATAAATAAAGACCTAAACTAAATAAAATTAAAATAAAATAAAAAATAAAACCTAAACTAAAACTTGAACCTAAACCTAAAATAAAATAAAATAAACTAATAAAAATAAATAAAATAAAATAAATAAAACTAAACTAAAAAATAAATTAAACCTAAGAAAAAAACCTAAATAAAATAAAAACTAAATGTAAAATAAAAATACAATAAAACTAAATTAAAATAAAATAAAAACTAAATAAAAACCAAAAACTAAAAAATAAAACTAAAAAATGAAACTAGGAATAAATAAAAAATAAAATATAAACCTAAAAAATAAATCTAAACCTAAAATAAAATAAAATAAATATATAAAATAAACTAAATAAAATAAACCTAAACTAAAATAAACTAAACAAAAAAAATAATACTAAACCTAAAATAAACTAAACCTAAACCCTAAACTAAATAAAATAAAATAAACAAAAGTAAACCTAAAAATAAATAATAAATAAAATAATAAACCTAAAATAACTGACCTAAACACAAAAATAAAATAAAATCTACTAAACTAAACCTAAAAATAAAATAATTAACTAAACTAAATAAAATAAACTACCTGCACTGAAAATAATATAAAAAAGCTAAACCCTGAGCTGAGCTAAACTGACACTAAGGCCCAAAACCCTAGGCAAAGGCCTGAAGCTATAAAACCATGAGCCAGCAAGACCATAAATACAAACCCTGAGCTAGGCCAGACCCAAACAAAAAAGATCCTAAACCCTATAAACTGATCCACTAAACTCTAGGCCTACCCAAAGCTAAAACCTGATGTAAACTAAATAAAACCTATAAAATAATAAATAAAAAATAAAATGTTAAAATAAAACATAAGCGGATCTGACCTACTAAACTAAAAAAGAAAATAAAAATAAAAATAAAACTAAAATAAAATAAAATAAATAACTAAAAAAAACTTAAATTAAATAAAAACTAAACTTAAAATAAAAATAAAATAAACCTAAAATAAAATAAATCAAAAACAAAATAAAAATCTAAACTTAAATAATAAACCCAAAAATAAAACCTAGGAATAAATAAAAAAGAAAACCTAAAACCTAAACTAAAAAAAACTAAACCTCAAATATAAATAAAACAAACCTAAACTTACACTATAAATAAAAATAAACCTAAATCTACACTAAAATAAACTAAACTAAAATAAATAAAACCTAAACTTAAACTTAAATTAAACTAAACCTAAAGTAAACTAAATAAAATAAAATGAACTAATAAAAACTTAACCAAAAATAGAACATAAAATTAAACCAAAAATAAAATAATACTAAACTAAAAAATAAAATAAAACTAAACTAAAATAAACACTTAAAAACAAACTAAAATAAAATCCTAAAATAAATAAATAAATAAATAAACTATTTTAAATAAAATAAGTAAACTAAGTCAAAATGAAAATAAAATAAACTAAAATAAATAAAATAGTAAATAACCTAAACTGGTTTGGTTAATTTAAAAAAAAAATTACAAAATAATAATCTAAACCCTAAACCCACAAACTCTGAGCCCAAAACCATGCCTGAAAACTGAGCCAAACCTGACAAAGAAACCCTGAAACTAGCTAAACCCACAAACCTGAGCTCTTTAAACCAAAACCAACCCTAAATGCTTTGCTCTAGGCCTAGGCTGGTGCCCTAGGCCAAAATCTAAACCACAAACCCTAGGCGACTGAGCCAAAGACTAAAGGCTCAAGCCTGAAACCATAAACCACTGAGCCATAAAAGGCAGCCAAACCCTAAAATCTGAGCCACTGAGCCCAAACAAACCCTGAAACCCAAAACTGAGCCCACAAACTAAAGCCTAAATCCAGACCCTGACACAAACCTAAATGGTAACCACAGGCCTGGCCACAGATCATGAGCCTAAACCCTAAACTAAACTAAAACCAAAACTGAGCTAAATAAGATCTAAAATAAAAAATAATCATAAAAACCTAAAATAAAGATAAATAAAGAAACTGAACCTAAATAATAAATAAAATAAAATAAATAAAACCAAAACTAAATAATCTAAAAATAATAAAATAATCTAATAAAAACTAAAAATAATATAAAAAACTAAATAAATAAACTTAAACTTAAACCTATAATAAAATAAATAAAATAAACTAAAATACCTAAAATAAAACCTCAAACTAAAAAGAAATAAAATAAAACCTAAACTAAACTTAAAATAAAAAATAACATGGCTAAAATAAATAAAAAATAAAACTAAATTAAAAATAAAACCAAATAAAATTAGATAAAACCTAAACTAAAATAAATAACTCTAAATTAAATAAATTAAATAAAATAAAAGAGCTAAATCAGATAAAAGAAATAAAACTAAAATACTCCTGGTTTGCTTTTTAAAAACCCAATGCTTAAGTGACCCTGGGCTTTAGGCTCTGCGCCCTGAGCCTGCACCCTCCTAAGACCCTGGAGCTCCCTGATCCACAGGCCCTACCAGGCCTAGACCACTGAGCCCAACCACAGGCCCACTGAGCCACTGAGCCACAGGCCTGAGCCCTGAGCCAAACTACTCCATAACTAGGCCACTAGCCTGGACCTAAACAAAAAAACTACTAAAAGACCTAAAAATTCATTAAATTTAAACCTAAATAAAGATAAAATATAATAAAACCTAAACTAAAACCTAAACCTAAACCTAAACCAAAATAAACCTAAAATAAAATAATAAAATTAAATACTAAAATAAATAAAATAAAAACTAAAGGTAAAAATAAAATAAACTAAAAATAAAAAAATATAAAAATGTAAAATAAAATAAATAAAAATAAAATAAAATAAAAATAACAAAATATACTAAAATAAAAAAGATAAATAAAATTACAATAACTAAATCTAAAAAAATAAAAAGAAACTAAACTAAAACATAAACCTATAAACCAAAATAAATTAAAATAAAAATAAATAAAATAAATAAACTAAATAAATAAATAAAATAAATAAAATAAATTGAAATAAACTAAAATAAACTAAATGGGTTGACTTTTTTTTAAAAAAATCTAAATCCAACCCAAATCTAACCAATCTAAACTTTAAACCCTGACCTAAACTAACTGACTTGTCCTACTTAAAGCCTAAATATCCTACTAAATCCTAACTACCACCACTGACCCAAGCCACCCTAGCCTTAAAATCCAAACCTAAATTAAAAAACTAAACCCTAAGTTAACAAAAACCAAACCACAAAAACCTAAAACCTAAAACAAACAAAATAAACCTAAAATAAAATAAATAAAATCCTAAACATAAAATAAAATAATAAAATAATAAATAAAACTAAACTACCTAAATAAAAGAATAAACTAATAAAAAATAAACTAAATAAAACTAAATAATAACTAAACTAAACTAAAATAAAATAAATCTAAGAATAAAAGACAATATAAATATAAATAAGCGTAAATAAAAATAAAATTAAATAAATGAAATTTAAACTTAAACCTAAAAAATAAACCTAAATAAATAAAAAAAAAAACCTAAACTCTAAACTAAAAAATCTAAAAAACTAAAATAAACTAAAATAAAATAAATAAATCCTAAACAAAACTAAATAAAATAAAATAAACTAGAAATAAACCTAAATATAAATAAAAACACAAAACCTAAACCTCAAAATAAAATAAAACCTAAACCTAAACCTAAAATAAAAATAAAACCTAAACCTAAAAATAAAATAAAAATAAAACTCACTAAAAAAAAATAAACTACTAAACCCAAACATAAAATTAACTAAAATAAAACCTAAAAACAAAATAAACAAATAAATAAATTGAACTAAAATAAAATGAACATAAATAAAAATAAAATTAAATAAACTAAAATAAATATACTAAATTAACTAAGTAAACTAAAACCAGTGATTTAAATAATTAAAAAGTAAAAACAAAACTAAGCTAACCTAAATCTAAACCCTAACCACACCTACACTAACCCACCAAACCCTAAACCCTGGCCTAACCCTAAACCTAAACCTAAACCCTAAAACCTAAACCCCTAAACCACAAAACCACAAACTAAACCAAAAAACCAAAACTAAAAAATAAAAAATATAAAAAAACTTAAACCTAAATAAAATAATAAAATAAAACCTAAAATTTCAAGTAGGCCTAAATCAAATTAATTGACTGAGCTCAATCATCTTTAATTGGTGAAGTAAACCCAAACAACACTCACTCAAATTTGGCCAATTTGGTCAAATTGGTCAACTAACCATTTGACCCAAATGAATTCGAATGAGCCAAAATTAAATCTAAGCCAAACTATACAAAACCAATTGAACCAAAATAACCCAAATGATCATATGAATTTGAACCAACCCTTAGTTTGACCCAATATGACCAATTGGTCAACTTGACCCAACCTAACCTAATTTGACCTAAATGAGTCAAATTGAGCAAAACTTAAGTAAATCAACTCCAATTGACATGAAATTTAGACTAACCCACTTTTGGCTCATTTTAAATTTGTCCAAATCAAATCCAATGCCAAATGACCATTCTACCCTTGGGTCAAGGGCATCACATGAGACAAATCACCCATGTAAGTGGTCATTTCCATTCCTTGGCCACTTAGTACTCTCCCAATGGTCCACCTAGGACACTGCCCAACTAAGGAGTGGTTGGGTCGACGATGACCCATGGGAGGTGAAATCACCTCACCCTCCCCATTGGAGCATTTGAAACCCATAGGACACCCATGATTCCTCTTTAGCAGCCACATCCACACCTTCAACCAACCAAGCCGAGCCAACTTACGCCTCCCTGCCACCCATGACTCCACGAGATGGTGGGATGGCCCAAAGCAACCCATCACATCATCAAGATGAATGGAGGGGTACACCACCTTATTTTGCTCAAACACATAAAAAATCATTCCTTAGAGCCTACCTATTGAAGATGAGCTGCTAGAGCCATTCCGTAAGCTCTTAAGCTCTTTCCTTGATCAAAAAATGCCATTCATGTCCGTCCTGAAATAGGACACTCCCATTTCTGACCTAACATCCCCATTTCTCCATCAAACTCAAATTAACTTTGCATGTACCTTCCCTAGGCCTCATCGAGCAAGAGTGAATAATCTCCCAAGCTTCAGAAGCGAAGGTGGAACTTCAATCAAAGTCATATAATTCGCTTTCGTAGGGCTTCATCTCCACTAGCTGAAGCTTCCTCAATCGTTCTTAGCTCTTGATGAGGTATGCATCCAAAATTGATCCTTAGGCAAAAGTGGGTTGGAGCTTTATGAAGAAAACATGCATCTCGTGTGATCTCAACAGTTGGATCCCCTTTTATCGATGTCGTGAATGTGTGGGTCCTTTTAGAGTTCATCTAAGCTCGAGTAAGCTCGGATCAAGTGAGCAATGGCGGATGGACTCCATTCTACCTCACTCAAGTGACGTTAGATCACGTACAGTCCATTCAACGTGATCAAAATGGACGGTCATGATTAGATCTATTAGATCGATCTAATTTAATCCAATTAACCTACGAGATTAATTATAGCCATCCGATCTTAGATCAAATAGTGGATGAGAAAGCACATCTGCTAGTGCCACATAGGCACCTAATCGGACAAGTTTTAAGTAACCATTCCTGTGGCTCCATGTGGAAAGTGCACCGTGTTAGTGTGCCATGTGGTGCCAACCAGATTAGGCTTTAATTAGGCCAAATTAATCATTTTTAATAACTAAAACTTCTAAAAAATCATAGAGAAATTAAATAAATAAATAAATACTTATTTTAAAAGTATTTTAGAGGAGAATTAATTAAAAATGATCTTAACTATATTTGAATAGTAATTAAGGTTTAATTATAAAATTAATTAGCTTATTTACTCTTTAATTACTTGAGCAATTAATCCCAAATTTTAATGGTTAATTTAACAAGATGACCTCTACCTCCCATGATTTTCTTGGGATTTATTGCTCACTTAATTAGGAAAATTGACTAACTAAACCTTAACTACTCTTTTAAGTTAATTAATGATTAATTAATCCCATGAACAATAATAAATTGATTAGTTAAGTTTACTTATCATTGTTCAATAGTAAGTGAACTAAGGAATAGGGTTGGGAGCCCTTTCCCTAAGTTCATTTCTCCCTTTTTATAAATAAAATTAATTAAGATTTAACTAATTAATTAAATCACTTAATCAAATTAAAATAATAATCACATCAGATCTTAATTAATTAAATCATGGGGTAGATCTTTAGGTGTTTAATAACCAAAAGGAGTTTAATAAAATTATGGTTAGTCCACATGTATGGAAAAACCATAAGAGTAATTAATTAAGTCCTTAATTAACTATTAATCATGAGCCAATTGCATTAGGCATTTCCTAGGATCATTGCAAGTTTATTTTCTATGCATATCATGTTGGCTCATAATTATTTAGTAAATTACTTTAAGGTGACATAGGTGAGGGTAATTAATTCATCTAATTAAGGGTTCAACTTAATTAACCCATAGCATCAACTTAATTACATTTCCTTAAAATAAATCAAATCACTAATGGGGGAATGGGTTCAAAACATTAAGTGATGATTTCTCTTGTCCTTTTTTAAATCAAATCAAATCCAAAACTTAATTAATAAAGAAGCTTTGGTTTGCTTTAAATAATCTTATTTAATTTGATTATCCTTAAGAACTAGTTTGGTTGAATGAATCACATGCTTATATTTGATTGCCCTCTTTCCAATCATGTTAAATTTGGTATGTCATTTGAATTCATGGATCCATCTTTTCAAAATCAAGTAAAATATGATGGATTTCCATTATGTAAGCTTGCATGTGTTGATTTAATTTAATATATGTGTGTATATTATCATTATTAAATCCAAATGTATTTTTCAAAAGGTTATAAATGAATAATAATATGTGTTATGATGCTAGTTATAAATACATAAGAAATGCATGTGCTTATAGCTTAAGTGTATGAATGTTGAGTTCTCTTTCCTCTATTGATGTGTTGATTTATATAAGATTGAATGGTAATGGGTATATAATGGACATCCAGAACGAGGCTCAAGCTAGCCCCAAGGAGGTCATTTGATTACCTCACTTCCTTGGTTTAACAATCATACCCATTTGATTTCATTCTTATGTATTTCAACATTAGAATTTGGATAGAGCTTTAATTCATATATATATTGATTCAATCAAAAAAAAATACAATCTTTGCATGGTTTTCTTTCCCTCATTTATGTGTACATCCATGTGTCCAAGAAAAAGTAAGTATCTGATCTGGACATCCCGAGAATACAAGACTTTAGTTAGCCCCAAGGAGGTCATTTGATTGCCTCACTTCCCTGGTTTAACAATGACACTTACTTGCTTATATCTTTGTACATGTATATGTATATGTGATTAGTGAATGAAAATCCCATTTTACATTAAAATTGCATGCATTCATAATTGACTAAGTTGTTGAATTAATTAGCCATATGATTTGGAGCTTACTTCCTATGTTTATGTATACGAATTTACCTATGTTTGAATGCAAATGGTTATATAGTATGGAAATCCCTAGAGTATGAGGCTTTAGCTAGCTTAAGGAGGTCATTTGATTACCTCACTTTTCTTGTTTAACAATGACACATGCTTATTTAATTTCATTCTTATGTCCTTTTGTATAAAAATTTTGATAAAGTTTTAAATTAATAGGTTTAAATAATTCAATCAAATAAAATATAAATTCTAAACATACACATACATTCATCATTTAAGTGTGCTAAAATATGTTGCATATATAGATACATTTAGGATTAAATCATATGCATGTTACATGTGATGGAAAGGAATGATTTAATATATGTCATGTGGTAGTAATTGAATTAAATTAATCTTAAGATTCCTTTCATTTTGAATAAGATTATTTAAAGTGAACCTAAACTTATGATTAATTAAATCATTTAACAAGCCATTCACTAAAAATAACTAAATCAAATTAATATACTTTATAAAGTGACTTAAGGTAGGGATGAAAAGGAAATCCTCTTTTCTCTCTTTATAACTCTTAGTTGCTAAGTGTAATCAAATTAAACAAAAGAAAATACAAATTAAAATTTCAAATCAATTAAACTACTTCAAGTGAAATCAACCTTTCATGTTAAATTGAATCCTTCTACACTTAGAAAATACAACACTAATGCCTAACAAGACTTACCACACAAACCTTAATACACACATTAAATTTAAGTCACCACTTCTAGCTCTAAGTTAGGATGGTGTATGATGTGATGTATGTTTTGTTTTATGATGTATTATTTTAGATTGGATGTTAGGGTGTATGCTTTGTAGACTTGATGATAGGCCAATATTAGCCTAATCATGTTTTTGCATAGGATTATGCTTAAGGGATGCTTAAAAATAAATGTGAATGCTCTTTTTGCAGGTTGCTTAATCCTTAAGCATAATCCATGTTAGGACAGGTGGGCTTAGTCACCCATGTGTAGGGTGCTAAGTCCAAATTATAAATATAGTTGCTTGGGATTATATGTATATTTAGCTAACCACTATTTTATAGGTGTAGTTAGATTTACTTTTCCCACATCAATGTAATTTTTGCAATCAAAATTAGGATTAATGTTATGGGGGATTAGGATGAGCAGTGGCCAGAAGGCTTTGTCCTAGGGTGCCTTGTGATGCCTTTGAAGCAAGCACCATCCAAACCAAAGAAGGAACCAAATCATAAAATTTGATATGAAGAAAAAAGACCCCCATAGCATTTAATACAATTATAATTACTCTTTCATATTCCAAGTTGTATAAGGGTAGAGCTTGGCTATCCATCTTTTCTCTCTTGGGTTGTATGGCGATTACCCATTTTTTTATTCTTTTATGATTTTATATAATTGTTTGATGTTATGTTTACATTGTGCATTAGGGACGCTTTTCATAGTTTCTTAAATGATTGATGCTTTAATGTGTTGCTTGGATACGCTTAGGATAAAATAACTTTTCTTCCCAACTAATCACTCATAACTAAATTTTAAACAACTCATAACCTCATCATAAAGCCTAAGACATAAATTAGATAATTAAAAGATTTAGCAACCCCTTAGCTGTATGGTTGTATGTTTCACATCATGCATGCATATTCTCTTGAACATGAAGGATCTCCATCCTTGCATGATAAAGGAATGCTTGACATATGAGGGCATCCCTTATGGTGGAGAACACCTTCTTCTAGCTGATTTGACACATAACCTATTTCATCATGCATTTAGGCATAAGAAATCATAAAGCCTCTATCAATATAAATGCATTTAAAATGAAATAAAATTTGAAAAGATTTTGCATCTATAGATTAAGTCATATGCTCATACCACTCATGCCCTAGTCTCTTAGGGAGTGTGTTTAGGACTTTAGTCTCTTTCTAATTAAATAACTACCCTTGCTATCTTGGAATTCAGAAGACCGGACTACATGGTTTTAAAATCATAGGAGTTAGCTGGCGGCCACTCCAGAAGGTTATAAGTCCAGAAGTTGGACAATTTATTCTCTCTTATGGAGGTAAACCCTTATGTCCACCTATCACTTAGATTTAGGTCATGCTTTAGCTCATACTAAAGTTCCCTAGATTTAGGATTTAAGGTAGCTATTTCCTTTGGGCTATGATCATAAATCCTCACCTCTTAGGCATTCCCACAACCTTGTGTTGGTGGATTATATTCCCTAGTAATCTATTTAAATTTCAACTCAAAACATATAAATCTCCTCAACTTTAAAATTATAAAGCCCAACCATATGACAGATTGGAATGCTCACTAGGCTTCCTAGTATCATGAGGATTCCCTACTTATTTCATTGGATTCTAAAAAGTAGTCTTCTCCTAGAACTTTCTCAATTAACTTTCCAAATACAACCAATCCTTTGATAGTCTAACCTTCAAATATTTAGAGATGATAATTGTCTACTTTAATTGAGAGTATTCTTAGAAAATTTCATTTTCTAATTTGTAATTAACTCTCGAGGCTTACCTCCATAGGAAACTTAAGAACCTGGTTTAATATAAACCTTACTTTATTCATCTATATAAAGTAGGAGGAAAATCTCTAGTACATTCGAAGACCCATCATGTCTTAGTAGTCCTTATTATGTGATTAAGTCCATTATAGGGTGAAGCCTCTATCTTTCGAGATAGTACATCATACCTCAATATTGTACCCGATCAACTCAAAAAGTACCCACCTACGATTTGCGTGGTGTCCCCCACCCCAGATCCAAAAATAAGTACCATAAGTCCCTCTCGCCTTGTTCATTGAATCCTCTCAACATCATCCTTTCTTTTTGGAGTTTGGAGATGTCGATCCTAGAGTAGGCAAGGGTTCTTAGACTGATAATGTTGACTGATATACCTAGGTCAGAACTCTGGATACTTTGTATCGCCAACATCCACTAATGTAAAGGTAGTTATGCTTATATCCCCAGGAGTAAGTTTTCATTGTTGAATGTAACTAAATAAAACATAAACCTAAAAATAAAACAGAAATAAATAAAAAAAAAAAAAGAACTAAACTAAAAAAAACCTAAACCTAAAATAAAAATAAAATAAACCTACCTACACTAAAAAATAAAATAAACTAAAATAAATAAAACCTAACACCAAACCTAAAGTAAATAAAATAAATAAACTAAAATAAACCAAAACATAAACTAAAATAAAACCTAAAAAAACCTAAAATAAAACCTAAAACTTAAACCTAAAAAAAAAAATAAAAGCTAAACTAAACCTAAAATTAAAAAATAAAACTTATACCTAAAAATAAAGTAAAAAATAAAACTAAACTAAAAAATAAACTAAACTAAACTAAACCTAAAAAAAATAAATAAAATAAAATAAACTAAATAATAAATCTTAAAATAAAATAAACTAGTAATAAAAAATAAAATAAACTTAAATCAGATTAAAATAAATAAATAAATAAAATAAAGTAAATAAACCTAAACTCTTGGTTTGCTAAATAAAATAATAATAAAATAATAAAAATAAAACCCTGACAGGCCCAAACACTAACTAAACAGGCCACTGGGCCTGGCCCCAGAAAAATCAAAGCCACAAACCCTAAGCATGGGCCATGGGCTTGGGCCACTATGCCACCAAGACCCTGGGCCTGTGCTCTAAACTGGCCCCAACCAGCCACAGGCTGATCGACCCTGAGCCAGAGGCCAGACCCCAAGACTGAGCCACTAGGCCTCAGGCTGGCCAGCCCACTGGGCTAGACCTGGGCCCAAGCCATGGGCCCTGAGCCTGGATTGACACTGAAACTGAGCCAGGCAGGCCCTGGGCCCTAGCTTTGGGCCACTGAGTGACACCCCAGGCCACAAAATACAGGCCCTGGGCCACAAGACCCTGGGCCCACAGACTAAACTGAGGCAAAACCTAACCTGAGCTAGGCTAAAACCAAAAATAAGATAAATAAATACTGATCTAAATAAAGACAGATAATAAAAGAACTAAAACAAAAAACTGAGCTAAAAAATAAAATAAAATAAAGGAAAATAAAATAAAATAAAACTACTTAAAATAAAAATAAAATAAACCTAATAAAATAAAATAAAACTAAATAAAACTAAAATAAATAATAAACTAAAATAAACATTAAATAAATAAAAAAATAAAACTAAACCATACTAAAAACAAAATCTAAACCTAAAATAAAAAATAAAAATAAATAAACTGGCTAAACTAAAATAAATAAAACCTAAACTTAAAATAAATAAACCTAAACCCTAAAATAAATAAAATAAAATAAACTAAAATAAACCTAAACTAAACTAAAAATAAAACCTAAAATAAAACCTAAAACCTAAATAAAAAAAATAAAATAAAACTTAACCAACCTAAAATGAAAATAAATCATAAACCTAAAACATAAAATAAAATAAAACTCAACTAAAAAATAAACTAAAACCTAAACTTAGAAAATAAATTAAAATAAAAAACCTAAACTAAAATAAAATAAACTAAAATAAATAACTAAACTAAATAAAAAAACAATCATAAATAAAATTAAAATTAAAATAAACTAAAATAAATAAAATAAACTAAATAAACAAAGAAGAAATGTTGAATGAGAATTTGTCTCTATAAAGAAAACCCTAAACCCTAACTAAACCTAAACCACTCACCTCCACTGAGACCTGAATCTAAACCACCTAAACCTACATAAACTAAATAAAACAAAATAAATTAAATAAATAAACTAAACCTAAATAAAATAAAATAAAATAAAATAAACTAAACTAACTAAACCTAAACTAAACCTAAGAAAATAAATAAATTAAAACCTAAACTAAATAAAATAAAATAAACCTAAAATAAAAACCTAAATAAAATAATTAGTAATAAAATAAAAAATAAAATAAAATAAAATAAAATAAAATAAAACTAAATGAAGAATAAAACACTAAAAATAAAATAAAACTAAAAACTAAAACTATAAATAAAATAAAATAAATAAACCTAAACTAAACTAATACAAACTAAGAAATTAAATAAAACCTAATCCTAAACCTAAAATCAACTAAACATAAACCCTAACTAATAAACTAAACTAAACTTAAAATAAACTTATTTTAAAACTAAAATAAAATCTAAAATAAACCTAAAATAAAACCAAAACCTAAACATAATAAAATAAAATAAAACCTAAAAACTAATAAAATAAAATAAACTAAAAAATAAAATAAAACCTAAACATAATAAAATAAAATAAAACTAAAACTAAAAAAAATGACATGAAACAAACCTAACTAAAATAAACAAAAATAAATAAACCTAAATAAATAAACTAAACTAAATTAAAATAAAATTAAACATAAATTTATAAATAATAAATAAATAAATAAAATAAATAAATAAACATAAACTGCTTGGGGTTTACTTAATTTAAAAAAAAAAAAACCCTAAACCCACAAACCCTAAAAACCATAAAACTCTAAACCTAAACCATACCTTAAATCCAACCTAACCCTAATCCTGCTAACCCTAAACCACAAAACCCTCCACAAACCTAACCTAAAACCTAAAATGCTACTAAACCAAAATAAAAAATGTAAAAACTAAATAAAATAAAATAAAATCTAAATAAAACTATAAACTAAAAATAAAATAAAAAAATTAATAAAACCTAATCTGGCTAAAGAAATTAAAATAAACCAAATAACATAAATAAAATAAAGGCTAAATGTAAAATAAAAATAAATGAACTAAAATAAAATAAAACAAAATAAAAACTAAATAAAAATAAAAACCTAAAATACAAAGCTAAAAAAAAATAAAAACTAAACTATAAAATAAACTAAACCTAAACCTAATCCTAAACTAAATAAAATAAAATAAACTAAAATAAATCAAAAAACTAAAATAAAACTTCAAAATAAACCTAAAACCTAAACTAAAAGATAAAATAAAACTAAACTAAACCTAAAATAAAAATAAAACCAAAACGTAAAATAAAGTAAAAAATAAAACTCAACTAAAAATAAACCTAAACCAAAAAACTAAATAAAAGTAAAATAAAAACCTAAACTAAAATAAATAAACCTAAAATAAATAAACTAAACTAAATGAAATAAAAATAAGATAAGCAAAATAAATAAAAAATAAGCTAAATAAAATAAATAAACCTAAACTATTGGTTTACTTAATTTTAAAAAAAAGAAACCTAAATAAATCCACAAACCACTAAACCCTAAAAAAACCCCAAAACCTAAACCCACAAACCCAAAGTATAAATGAAATCTCTAAACCCTAAACCCAAATAAACCTAAAAATCCTAAACCTAAACCCCAAACCCTAAAAAACCACAAACCCTAAACCCAAAAACCCTAAACTACTAAAGTAACAAAATAAACTAGAAAATAAACTAAACCCTAAACCTAATAAACTAGCTAAACCTAAACCCAGAGCAGAACTTGGTAAGAACATCATAGTCGCCTAGATCTGGGGTGGGCTAAAAGCTATCATAATGGTGGTGGGAGATCTGGAGGTGCTGGTGGATATGAAGGTGGTGGTTGGAGTAGTGGTGGTTATGGTGGCGGGAAGATCCATGGAGGTTACAGCTGCCGTGGTGGTGGCGGAGGGAGAGATCGGGGATATGATGGTGGATCCCGCTACTCAACGGGCTGGGGCAATTTTGATGGGAACTAGAGAAATTGAAGAACGACCGATCCAATATGTAGCTCATGGAACTGCGTCTTCATAGTAGACATAATTCTAGTTAGCTAGGGTTTTTGATTTGTTCTATTTGTGCTCAATTTTTATCTATGTTGTTGTTTGTTTCTTGGAAAACCTGGTGTGTTACTTGGTTGAAGAAATCTAAATGAAGAAATGTCGATTCTGAATTTGTTCTCTGTTAAGAGAATAAAAACAAAAACCTTAAACCCTAAACCATAAACCCTCAAACCCTAAACCATAAACCCTAAACCCTAAATCCTAAACACTAAATAAAAAAAAACCATAAAACCTAAACACACTCTCCACCTAACCTACTAAACTAAACCTCCAACCCTCCTACTAAACCCCATACTAAACACAACCTAACTATTAAACCCAACCACTAAACCCACTGACTAAACCCTCTACCCAAAATCCAACTACACTACTAAGCTAACCACTACAAAACACAAAACTTAGGCTTCACTAAACCACACCCTCTAAACCTATAAACTGAGCCCTCCACAAACTAATCCTAAACCTAAACTAAATGTGCCAAAATAAAATAAATAAAAATAACTACAAATAGTAAAATTAAATAATATAAAACACTAAACATAAACTAACCTAAAATTAAAATAAAATAATCTAATAAAATAAACTTAACTAAAATAAATAATAATAAACTAAACTAAAAAATTAAATAAACCTAAGAATAAAAGTAAATAAAATAAAACTAAACGTGAAAAAATAAAATAAACCTAAAATATAAAATAAAATAAAAATAAAAACTAAAATAAATAAAATAAAAAAAATAAAAAAAACAACAACAATACAACAAGCCAATCCCCTTGGGTATTAATAATGAATCCCCTCCATTGTGTAATATTATTAATTCTCATTTAATTGTACTAAGATCAATACATCTTAACCAAGTCTTTTAGGTCTACCTCTACCTTTCTAACATAAGGAAAATCTAATGCATCTACTCTCCTAATCAGTTAAAGGAAATTTATGTGGCCAAACCATCTAAACTCTAATCTTATCTATCCTTTGGAGCTACTCAACTTTTTCCCATACTCATTTTGCATTCTATCTCAGGGTAAAACCACTCATCCACACAGCATCCTCATCTCTAACTTAATCTTATGTTTCTCTTTTATTGGTAACATTCACCATAAGTCATTCGGTCTTACCACCATCTTATAAAATTTTCCTTAAGTTTAAGTGGAACTTTTCTATCACATAATAGGGATGCATTCCTCCACCAACCATCCAACTTGAATTCTACTAATAATATCTCCATCTATTTCACCATCATTTTGAACAATAGAGCTAAATCTAAAAGCTCACTCTTATTAATGACTTGATCACCTAAAGTCACAACACTACCACTAAAATTTCTACAACTAAAATTACACTCCATATATTCAGTTTTAGATCTGCTTAAAAGAAAACCTTTAGACTCAAGTTGACCTCCATAATTCAAGTTTAAATGGACTCCTCTCTAGTCTTATCAACAAGAAGAATGTCATCGACAAAAGCATACACCGGGTACATCTTCTTGTAAATGCCTAAATAAGAACATCCATAACTAAAGTAAAAAAGATAAGGGCTTAATGTTGATCCTTGATGTAATCCAAGAAATAGGAAAATAGTTTGTCAATCCTCCTTGTGTTTGGACACAAGTGACTCTAGTATACATATCCTTAATGACTTGAATATAACCAATATTAACTTCTTTTTGTTCTAGAACTCTCCAAAGAACATCTCTTGAGACTTTATCATAAGCTTTCTCTAAATCAATAAATATCATATGTAGATCTTTTTTATTTTCTCATGCTTCTCCATCAAACCTCTTAACAAATGTATAGCATCCATAGTAGATCTACGGCATGAAACCAAAGCGATTGTGAGAAACTTACGTATCACATCGTAATCTATGCTCAATTACTCTCTCCCATAATTTTAATGTATGGCACATTAACTTAATTCCTAATAATTTGCACAATCTTGTGCATCACCTTTATTCTTAAATAGGAACCAACAAACTCTTTCTCCACTCATCGGCATCTTTTTTGGTCTTTAAAATAACATTAAAAGATTTGTAAGCCAAAAATTCCTTGATCTCTAAACATTTCCACACTTCTATTGAAATATTATCGGTCTCTTGCTTTTCCACATTTCATTTTCTTTAAAGCTTAACTTATTTACTAATCTGACGATAAAAATGAAATTCTCTATTTGTTTAGTATTAAGGTTGCTAAAATCAATCGTACTTTCAGATCCTTCATTGAAAAGTTTATTAATATACCTCATCCACCTATTTTCAATATCTTTTTCTAAAAAAAGCACTTTATTATTTTCATCCTTAATACTCCTCACTTGAACTATGTCTTTACTTCTCCATCTCTTTGGTTTATAACTTATACATACATCTTTCACCTTCTTTGGTATCTAATCTATTATATAAATCACTAAAGCTAAATTTTTGCATCATATATTGCTTTCTTAGAATCTCTACCATTTATATCTTTCCCAATTCTCAAATTTTTACATCTAAACCAAGTTTTATAACAATGCTTCTTATTTCTTATCTTTTCTTGCACACTCTCATCCACCAACTATTCTTATTAAAGAAGCTTTTCCTTTTGATTCGTAAGCACATTTTAGCAACTTGTTTAATAGCACTTGATACTTTTCCCACATAGCGTTAGCTTTTATGAACATCCCAAACTTTAATTTCTTGTAGCTTGCTCTTAAAAATATTTTTATTTGTGTTCTTTAAATCTAATCCTAGGACAATAATTAAGTTTATTTTTCTCTTACAACCTTTCATCTTAAAATCTAAAACTAATAGTCGATGTTGGATACTTAAAATTTCACTTGGAATGACCTATCTTTATCTAGGCGATCTATTTTTCTTATCAAAAATAATCAATCATGTTTTACTAGATCCATTTTATAAGTAATAATATGTTCATCTCTTTTCTTAAATAAAGTATTACGAACTACAAATCATAAGCTAAGGCAAAATCTAACATAGTCCTACCTCCTTCGTTATTCACTCCAAGTCCATAGTCACCATGAATACTTTTAAAATCTGTTACCATTTTACCAACATAACCATTTAAATCTCCCCAATAAATACTTTTCTTCAAGGGTATCTTTTGTATTAATCCCTCTAATTCATTCCAAAATTTTCTTTTGAACTTACCTCCAAACCTACTTGAGGAGCATAAACACTTATAACATTGATAATCTTAGTATCAATAATCTTTAAAATATAATTCTATCTATCTATTAATCTTATAACATTATCCTTCAAACTTTTATATAATCCACTAACACCATTTCTAGTTAGACTTTACACGGTACCAAAGTTTAAAACCTAAACTATCAATCTCCTTAGCATGACAAAAATAAACCTAAAATAAATAAAAATAAATGATATAAATAAAAAAAAAACCTAAAAGTAAAAAACAAAACCTAAACTAAATAAAATATAAACTATAAATAAAATCTAAACCTAAATTAAAACTAAAATAAAATAAATAAAATAAAATAAACCTAGACATAAACTAAAATTAAACCTAAATTAAACCTAAAATAAAACCTAACCTAAAATAAGTTAAACTAAACCTAAATAAAAAAATAAAACCTAAATCTATAAAATATAAAAATAAACTCAGGTAAAATAAAACATAAACTAAATAAACCTAAAATAAACTAAATAAAACTAAACTAAAATAAATAAACTAACATAAATAGTTAAAATAAAATAAAAGCATAAATAAAATAAAAAATAAACTAAATATAAACCTACTTGCTTAATTTTAAAAAAAAACTGAAAATTAAACTAAACCTAAACAAAATAACCACAACCCCAAAACCCTAAAAAACTACTAAAACTAAAAACCCTAAACCTAACCACTAAACCCCAAACCACAAAACCACAAAAAATAAATGTAATAACTATAACTAAATAAATAAAAACTAAAAAAAAATAAAATAAAACATATATAAAATAAAAGATAAATTAAAAAACCTAAAATAAAATAAAATAAAATAAATAAATAAAATAAAACTAAAATAAAATAAATAAAAAAACTAAAAATAAAAAATAAAATAAAAATAATAAAATAAAATAAAAATATAAATTAAAATGTAAAAAAATAAACTAAAATATATAAAATAAAACTAAATAAAACATAAAAATAAATTAATAATAAATAAAATCTAAACTAAACTAAAACCCTAAATAATAAAAATAAAATAAATAAAATAAAATGAACTTAAACTTAAATAAAATAAAGTAAAAAAAAAAATAAAACCTAAACCTAAATAAAAATAACTAAACTAAAAACTAAATAAAATAAAATAAACTAAAGTAAACCTAAATGTAAACTAAAATAAAACCTAAAATAAACCAAATAAAACCTAAAACCTAAACTAAAATGAAATAAAATAAAACCTATTCTAAAAATAAAATTAAAACTAATTCTTAAAATAAAATAAAAATAAACTGACTAAAAATAAACATAAACTTAAACCATAACTTCAAAAAATAAAGAACAAAACTAAAAAATAAATAAACCAAAATAAATCAACTAAATTAAATAAATAAAATAAACCTAAATAAAAATAAAAAAATAAAATAAACTAAAATATAAAAGATAAACTAAATAAACATAAACTGGGGTTTATAATTTAAAAAAAAAGCTCACCCTAACAAAACTAAACCTAGGCCACAAACCCTAAAACCACAAACCCTAAACCTAAGCCCAAAACCACTGACACTAAACCTGACCTTAAAACCTAAACCTTGGCCCAAATCACAAATCACAAAAACCTGAAACTAAAAATAAAATCTAAAATGAAATATATAAAAGAGCCTTAACAAAATAAAAAAAACCTAAATAAGACCTAAACCTAAACTTAAAATAAAATAAAATGAACTAATAAAAAAAATAAACCAAAATAAAAAATAAACTAATAAAATAAACTAAAATAAAGATAAATGAAACTAAAAACTAAATAAAAAGATCAAATAAAAAAATAATAAAACATAAATAAAATAAAAAATAAACATAAAATAAAAAAATAAAATAAACTTAAAATAAAATAAAACTAAATAAAACCTAAACCTAAAATAAATAAAATAAATAAAATAAAATCTAGGCCTAAACTAAGACAAAAAAAACTAACATAAAATAAAAAATAAAATAAATAAAAATAAAAACTAAACTAAACTAAAATAAAAAGAACTAAATAAATATAAAAAACTAAAAAAACAAATAAAATAAAATAAATAAAATAAACTAAACTAAAAAAATAAAACCTAAAATAAATGCTAAACAAACTAAAATAAAATAAAACATAAACTTAAAAAAAAAAAAAAAAACTAAACCTAAAATGAAATAAAAATAAACTAAAAAAAATAAACTAAAAAAGAATACTAATATAAAACCTAAACTAAATAAAATATAAATTAAATAAAATAAAATTAAAATAAATAAAATAAATAAATAAATAAACTAAACCTCTGGGGTTTGCTTAATTTAAAAAAAATCACTAAATCCTAAACCTACTAAATCAAGCCCTAAACCTGCAACTCTAAACCACAAAATCCCACTGAGCCCTAACCACACCCTAAAACCTAAACCTAAAGAATAAAACAAAACCTACTTAAACCACACCATAGCCCTACTTACTACCACATTAAAACCTAAAATAAAATAACTAAAGCATAAAAATAAATTAAAATAAAATAAAATTAAACCTAAATAAAATAAACTAAAAAAATAAAATAAAATAAACTAATAAAATAAATAAAACCTAAACTAAATTAAAAGAAAATAAAATAAATAAAACCTAAATAAAATAAGATGTAAAATAAAATAAAACTAAATAAAATAAAAGAAAAAATAAAACCCAAACTAAAACTATAAAAATAAAAAATAAATAAATAAAGAAAATAAACCTAAACTTAAAGTAAAATAATCTAAACTAAAATAAATAAACCTAAACCCATCCTAAATAAAACTACACCTAAACCTAAACTAAATAAAATAAACAAAATAAACCAAAACCTAAACTAAAATAAAACCATAAATAAACCTAAAATAAAAACAAAACTAAACCTAAAAAAATAAAATAAACTAGGCTAAATAAAATAAAAATAAAACAAAACTTAAAATAAAGTAAAAAAATACTTAAAAATAATCCCAAACTAAAAATAAAAAAATAAATAAAAATAAAAACCTAAACTAAAATAAATAAACTTAAATTAAATATGTTAAAGTAAATAAAATCAAAAATAAAATAAACTAAAATAAATAAAAATGTAAGTAAACTAAACATAACACTTAATTTTAAAAGAAAAGAAACCATAAATAAATACTAAACCACAAAAGCTAAACCAAACCTCTACAACAAACCTAAACCACTAAAAAAACTTAAACCCACCTAAAACCTAACCTAAACCAGTAAACCTAGCATAAACCACAAATCTCTAGACCACAAACCCTAAATCCTACCTAAACTCTAAACCCTAAACCCTAAACCCTAAACCCCAAACCCTAAACCTAAAACTAAAGTAACTAAATAAACTAAAAGTAAACCTAAACCTAAACCTAAACCCTAAGAATGGGCAAAATCTTGACGACAAGAATATCACAGTCAACCATGCTCAGTCTAGATCTGGCAGTGGAGGCTAAGGCGGAGGCATCACTTATCACAGTTGTGGTGGGGGATCTGGAGGTGATGGTGGATATGGACGTGGTGGTTACAGCAGTGGTGGTCATGAAGGAAAGAAGAGCGACGGAGGTTATTGCCATGGTGGTGGCGGAGGGAGAGATCGGGGATATGATAGTGAATCCTGCTACTTAAAAGGCTAGGGAGTTCGATAGAGAAAGCAAGAGCGACCGATCTATAGCTTATTGTGTCTTTACAGTAGAGACAGTTCTAATTATCCAAGGTTTTTTATTAGCTCTATTGGAGCTCATTTTTTATCTACATCGTGGATTAAGTCTTGGAAAACTTCGTGTGTTACTTGGTTGAGGAAATCGAAAAGAAGAAATATTGAATCTGAATTTATTATCTATTTAATAAAAATCAAAAACCTTAACCTGAACCCTAAACCTAAAACCAAAACCACTAAAACCTAAAACACAAAACCTAAACCTAAACCACAAACCATAAACTAAACCATAAA
>JAKCPB010000594.1:0-48631 GCA_021442155.1 Cymbidium sinense
TTAGTTATCATATAACTAGCAAATTAAATTAAAATACCTAATTATATTAAGTAAATAAAATAATTATACTTAATAGTTATGATCATTTATTACTTTGACAATTTTATTGCTATGTAGAAAAACATATAATTGAATGTTAATTGAATAAAGATTTATATAAATTAACCTCATTAAAATAGTATGTTAGGTTGTGAGCAAATTGATTCATGCCAAAGAACTCATATGAATAGTCATATAACCTAAAATCATGAGCTTCACATTATCCCTTTCATTCTTTTATTATTGCAATTTCTTCTAACAATTTGTGAGATGTATTGGATATGTAATTAGCAATTGATATATCTGAAACATATAAAAATATTCATTAGAACATCCAAGCATGTGTTTGTTATCATCAAAATTAATCAAATTGAACATGAGGCTAATTAAGCCAACAAGTTTTTTTGTTAATTATTAGTATATTAGTTTATTAGTTATTATTGAGTTATTTAGTTTTATTATGAGTTAGTTATTATTCATTTTTTTAGTTTTTATTAGTTATTGGGTTTAGTTTAGTTAGTTTTATTAAGTTTTAGTTATGGTTTAAGGCTGTCAGTTTTAGGGTTTAGGGTTTAGGGTTTGGTTTTACTATTTATTTTTTAAGGTTTTAAGGTTTATCATTTAGGGTTTAGGGTTTTAGGGATTAGGGTTTAAGGTTCTAGGCTTAGGGTTTAGGGTTTAGGGTTTAGGGTTTATAGTTTAGGGTTTAGGATTTAAGGTTTAGGGTTTTAGGTTTTAGAATTTAAGGTTAGGATTTTTTTAAATTTTTTTAAATTTTATTACTTTAAAAATAAGTAAACTGATAGGTTTATGTTTATTTAGTTTATTTTTTATTTATTTTATTTTACTTTATTTTTCATTTCTATTTAGGTTTATTTTTATTTTTATTTTTATTTTATTTAGTTTATTTATTTTATGTTTATTTATTTGAGATTAGTTATTTTATTTTATTTTTTTATTTAAGTTTAGGTTAGTTTAGTTTTACTTATTATTATTATTATTATTATTATTATTAGTTTTAGTTATTAGTTTTTTAATTAGTTATTATTTTAGTTATTAGTTTTTATTAGTTTTTATTAGTTTACTATTAATTTTATTATTAGTTTAGTTATTTAGTTAGTTTTATTATTAGTTATTATTTTATTAGTTTTATTATTTTTAGTGTTTAGTTATTATTATTAGTTAGTTTTTAGTTTTATTATTAGTTATTAGTTATTATTATTAGTTAATAGTTATTAGTTTTAGTTATTATTTTTAGTTTTTATTAGTTTATTATTAATAGTTAATTTTATTAGTTATTTAGTTTAGTTAGTTAGTTAGTTATTTAGTTTAATTAGTTATTATTTGTTAGTTTTTAGTTTTTAGTTTAGTTTGGTTAGTTATTTAGTTATTAGTTTTAGTTTAGTTATTTTATTATTTAGTTATTAGTTAGTTATTAGTTATTTATTTATTGTTTTATTATTAGGTTTTATTTATTAGTTTACTACAGTTTATTAGTTTTATTAGTTTAGTTAGTTTACTTTAGTTATTAGTTTATTAGTTTATTAGTTAGTTTTATTAGTTTTTAGTTTATTAGTTATTATTAGTTAGTTATTATTACTAGTTAGGTTATTTTATTAATTATTGGTTTTAGTTTAGTTATTTAGTTATTAGTTTTAGGTTTAGTTTATTATTTAAGTATTTGTTTTAGTTTATTAGTTTAGTTTATTAGTTTTTAGTTAATAGTTTTAGTTATTAGGTTTTAGTTATTTTTATTGTATTATTATTTATTAGTTAGTTTTATTTTATTAGTTTGGTTATTTAGTTTTATTATTATTTATTAGTTAGTTTTAGTTTATTTAGTATAGTTATTAGTTTTATTAGTTTATTATTATGATTATTTATTATTAAGTAAGTTTTTATTAGTTATTAATTATTAGTTTAGTTATTTAGTTATTATTTTAGTTTTAGTTAGTTTTAGTTATTAGTTTTTTAGGTTTTATTAGTTATTTTTTTAGTTTTTAGTTATTAGTTATTATTAATTAGTTAGCTATTATTAGCTTTAGTTTATTAGTTATTAATTTTTTTTAGTTATTAGTTTAGTTATCACTTAGGTGATTAGTTAGTTATTATTTAGTTATTATTAGTTTTATTTAGTTATTTCTTATTATATTTTATAAGTTATTTATTAGTTAGTTAGTTATTATTATTATTATTAGTTTATTAATTTTTTATTAATTATTATTTAGTTGTTATTATTTATTAATTTATTATTAGTTATTATTTATTAGTTTAGTTAGTTTTTTAGTTATTGTTATTTATTACTTTTTATTATTAGTTGTTAGTTTAGTTATTTAATTAGTTTTACTAGTTTAGTTATTTAGTTTATTAGTTTTTTAGTTAGTTTTATTATTCGATTTATGTTTTAGTTATTAGTTGTTTATTGGTTATTAGTTTTATTAGATTAATTATTTAGTTTAGTTAGTTATTTTATTAGTTATTAATTAGTTAGTTATTTAGTTTAGTTATTAGTTTAGTTATTTAGTTATTATTTTTATTAGTTTTATTAGTTTTATTATTTATTTATTTATTTATTTATTTATTTATTATTTATTTTATTAGGTTTAATAGTTATTATTAGTTATTATTGGTTATTAGTTTATTATTGGTTTATTTAGTTATTAGTTTTTTTTTAAGTTATAGATAGTTGGTTATTAATAATTAGTTATTAGTTTAGTTTATTTTAGTTATTAGTTAGTTTTTAGTTTTTATTAGTTATTATTATTATTAGTTATTAGTTTATTTACTTTTATTATTTATTATTAGTTAGTTAGTTGATTATTTTATTTAATTTTATTAATTATTAATTTTTAGTTATTATTATTTGTTTTATAGTTTAGTTTATTAGTTAGTTATTAGTTATTAGTTTAGTTATTAGTTTAATTATTGTTAGTTAGTTAGTTTTAGTTTAGTTAGTTATTTATTATTAGTTTTTAGTAATTTTAATATTAGTTAGATAGTTTAGTTATTAGTTTATCAGTTATTAGTTATTATTAGTTAGTTATTTTGTTTAGTTATTATTAGTTAGTTATTAATAGTTATTAGTTAGTTAATTTTTGGTTTATTAGTTTATTTTATTGGTTATTTAGCTTATTAGTTTAGTTTAGCTTTTTTTACTTTAGTTTAGTTATCAGTAATTTAGTTTTTATTATTAGGTTTTTAGTTTTTAGTTAATTTTAGTTATTAATTTATTAGTTTTTAGTTTAGCTAGTTTATTTAGTTAGTTTTATTTTATTAGTTATTATTATTATTAGTTTATTAATTTTTATTAGCTTATTATTGTTATTATTATTAGTTATTAGTTTATCAGGTTTATTAGTTTACTTTATTAGTTAGATATTAGTTAGTTTTAATTTATTAGTTTTATTCATTATTTAGTTATTAGTTTTATTAGTTTATTAGTATATTAGTTTTATTGGTTTTTTATTAGTTAGTTATTTATTAGTTAGTTTATTAGTTTATTTAGTTATTAGTTTATTAAGTTTTTAGTTAGTTTAGGTATTTAGTTCTATGAGATTTTTTATTTAGTTTTTTTATTAGTTTTATTATTTAGTTATTATTATTAGTAATTAGTTATTATTAGTTAATATTAATTATTAGTTTAGCTTTTTGTTTATTAGTTAGTTAGTTATTAGATATTATTTATTTTATTATTAGTTTAGTTATTGGTTTTTAGTTTTATTAGTTGTTTATTAGTTTAGTTATTTATTAGCTTTTTATTAGTTAGTTAGTTGTTATTATTAGTTAGTTTTAGTGTTTATTTATTTTTTAGTTTTGTTTAGTTTAGTTAATTAGTTTATTTAGTTTTTATTAGTTAGTATTACTTTGTTAGTTTTAAGTTATTATTAGTTATTAGGATTATTAGGTTTAGTTATTTGTTAGTAATTAGTTTATTATTATTATATTGGTATTTTAATAATATATTAATAGTTATTAGTTTAGTTATTTATTTAGTTATTATTAATAGATATTAGTTATTAGTTATTAGTTAGTTTTTTTATTAGTTAATTTAAGTTTAGTTAGTTTTATTATCCATTAGTATAGTTTTATTAGTTTATTAGTTATTTTAGTTATTATTTATTAGTTTATTAGTTTATATTATTATTATTATTATTATTTATTTTAATTTTTATTATTAGTTATTAGTTAGTTTAGTTATTAGTTTATTATTTAGTTATTAGTTAGTTATTAGTTAGTTAATTTTTATTAGTTTAGTTATTTATTATTAATTATTATTTATTAGTTATTATTAGTTATTTAGTTCTTATTAGTTTATTAGTTTACTAGTTTAGTTTTATTAGTTAGTTAGTTTATTATTATTTAGTTTTAGTTTTATTATTTTTATGTTTTTCATTAGGTTTAGTTTATTTATTTAGTTATTGTTATTTATTATTAGTTATTATTTATATTAGTTATTATTTATTTTAGTTTTATTATTAGTTATTTAGTTTTTAGTTTTAGTTTTATTATTAGTTTATTAGTTTTATTAGTTATTTTAGGTTTTATTAGTTTATTTTAGTTTTAGGTTGTTATTATTTATTATTTTAGTTATATTGGGGTTATTTTTAGGTTATTAGTTTATTAATTTAGTTATTAGTTTAGTTATTATTAGTTATTTAGTTATTAGTTATTATTATTAGCTTATATTAGTTTTATTAGTTTATTATTATTAGTTATTATTAGTTAGTTAGTAAGTTATTAATTATAGTTATTAGTTAGGTTAGTTAGTTATTATTAGTTAGTTTATTCTTAGTTATTATTATTTGTTATTAGTTTATTAGTTAGTTATTAGTTATTAGTTATTAGTTAGTTTTATTATTATTATTAGTAGTTTTAATTAATAGTTATTATTAGTTAGTTAATTTATTAGTTTAGTTTTTTCATTAGCTAGTTTATTATTATTATTAGTTATGTTTATTTATTATTAATTATTAGTTTTTTAGTTAGTTTTTATTAGTTATTAGTTATTATTAGTTTTTTAGTTAGTTTTTATTAAGTATTAGTTATTATTAATTATTTATTTATTTAATATTAGTTTTATTAGTTAGTTATTAGTTACTAGTTTATTATTTATTATTAGTTATTAGTTTAGTTAGTTATTAGGTTAGTTATTATTAATTATTTATTAGTTATTAGTTAGTTTTTCAATTAGTTAGTTTTATTAGTTAGTTTTTTTAGTTTATTATTAGTTATTAGTTTTATTATTTAGTTAGTTATTAGTTTATTAGTGTAATTATTTATTTTTTTAGTTTATTTATTAGTTTATTTATTTTATTATATTATTAGTTTAGTTTTATTAGTTTAGTTATTAGTTATTTAGTTTATTATTAGATAATTTTTTAGTTATTATTAGTTATTAATTATTAGTTATTAATTATTATTAGTTAGTTAGTTTTAGTTATTAGTTTGTTGATTATTATTATTTTAGTAATTAGTTATTTAGTTATTTAGTTATTATTAGTTTTAGTTATTTAGTTTATTAGTTTAGCTTCTTATTTTGTTTATTAGTTTATTAAATTGATTATTATTAGTTATTAGGTTTATTAGTTAGTTATTTTATTATTACTCATTTATTAGTTTTTTAATTAGTTTTATTAGTTATTAGTTATTATTAGTTAGTTATTTAGTTTAGTTTATTAGTTATTTTAATTATTAGTTTTATTTATTTTATTATTAGTTAGTTATTATTATTAGTTATTAGTTATTAGTTATTATTAGTTATTAGTTTTTATTAGTTATTAGTTATTATTATTATTAGTTATTATTAGTTATAAGTTTTAGTTAGTTTTTATTAGTTTGTTATTATAGTTTTATTAATAGTTATTATTAGTTTTAGGTTAGTTATTTAGTTAGTTAGTTATTTTTATTATTATTTAGGGTGAATAAGCATAGAATGAATTGTAGGACAATTTAGTTTAATCATTATTGAGAATTGTTTTAAGGCGTAATAAAATATAAGCTGATGCAGTGCTCATAAGCATAACCCAATAGGTCAGGTGGACTTGGTTACCCATGTGTGGGGTACTAAGTCTAATCTACATGCTTGAGATTTGTGTGGTTTATTTAGCTAATATTTATTTTATAGGTGTTAGCTAAATTTACTTTTCCTTTTCATGTATTTTTGCAATTAGAATTTTGGAATGTTTGTTATGGGAGATTAGGATGAGCATTGGTCATAAGATCTCATCTTATGCACCATGTGAAGCCTTTGGGTCAACCACCTTCCAACTATCCAAAAGAAGGAAACAAAGAAGAAAGAAGAAAAGAAGAAGAAAGAAGAAAAAGAATGAAGAAATGAAGCTTGAAGACCCCCAAAAAAATGAATTTCTTGCTTAATTGTACTTAATTTATTTGTAATCTGGGTTGATAAGGGTAGAGCTTGACTACCCAATTTATTTTCAAGTTTATAAGGTGGTGCCCGACCACAAATGGCCTCTTATTCTTTTGTGTTAGCTTTATAAATTGAGTGATGATTTGTTTAGTTGTGCATTAAGATGACATCCTTTTTCTTATTTCTTCCTTGCTTGATGTATGGCCTGGATGTGGATTAGGCTCTTAGAAAAAAATAAATATTCTACCAAATTAATCAATTTAAAATTAAAATAAAGAATTCATAACATCATCTAAAGCTTAGGCTAAAAATAAAAATAAAAGAATTAGCAACCCCTTAGCTGGATGAGTATTTCTTTTACAACATCATGCACAAATGCATATTATTTTTCACTCTTGATTGAAGGCTTCCACCTTTGGAGAATTTTTGACCTTTGAGAGCCATGGTGGAAACACACCTTCTCTCTTATCACTGATTTTGGTAAATAATCTTATTTCTCATGCATTAGGCATATGAATCCTATAAGCCTGAGTCAAATGATTGTCTAAAAAATGAAAATAATATGTAATATGATTTGCATTAGATTTAGGTCATTTAAAGCATGCCCTTACATGATCTAGTCTCTTTAGAGAGTGAGTTTAAGGACTTAGTCTCTTTCTCAATAAATAATAGCTTAGCTATCTTGCATAAAGCATACGACTTGCTACATGAATTTAAAATCGTAAGAGGAGTTAGTTGGCGGACACCCCCAGGCGATTGTAAGTCCAAGCAATCAAGTGGTTTGTCCTCTCTTGTGGGGACAAACCAAATACTCATTGTCACTTATTATCTAAGGCAAAACTGGGCATATGATTTACCTCCACAAGAGAGGATAAACCACCCGATTGTTGGACTTACGACCGCCTAGGGGTGGCCGCCAACTAACTCCCCCTATGATTTTAAATACATGTAGGCAAGTCATATGTTTTTGCAAGATAGCTAAGCTGTTATTTATTTTAGAAAGAGACTAAGTCCTTAAACATATTCCTTAAGAGACTAGATCATGTAGGGCATGATTTAATGACTTTAATCTAATGCAAATTTTGTTATGTTTTATTTTTATTTTTGGTCAATTGATTTGACACAGGCTATGGGATTCATATCCCTAATGCATGAGAAATTGGTTATAGGCCAAAATCAATCAGAATGAGGTGTGTTTCCACCATAGCTCTCAAAGGTCAAGCCAAGTTCCCTAGAAAAGGTGGATGCCCTCTATAAGCAAGAGTGAAGCAAGATACTTTTTTATGCATGATGTGAAAACATACAACATCCAGCTAAGGGGTTGCTAAATATTTTATCTTATTTTATAACCTAGGATTTTAGTGAGGTTATGAGTTATTAATTTTTTTTTAGTTTTGAGTTGATTAATTGAATATCAAATTTATTTTTCTAAAAGCCTAAATTGTATTGAGGTCATTCATCAAAGCAAGGAAGAAATTAGAAAAAAGATGGCATCTTAATGCACAAGCTAAACAAACATCAAATAATTTATAAAGCTAGTGCAAAAGAATAAAAGATCTATTATGGTCAGGCTCCACCACACAAACTCAGAAAGAAATGGGTAGCTGAGCTCTACCCTTATACAACCCAGATTATAAATGAATAATTACAACTTAGAAGGAATTTATGTTATGGGGGTCTTCATTCTTCATTTCTTCATTTCTTCTTTCCTTCATTTCTTTCTTTCTTCATTTCTTTTCTTCTTTTGGTTGGTTGGGATATGGTTGCTCTAAGGCTTCACATGGTGCATAAGACTTAGTCGTATGACCAATGTTCATCCTAATCCCCCATAACATTCATTCCAAATCCTAATTTCAAAATTACATGAAAAATGAGAAAAGTAAATCTAACTAAAACCTACAAAATAGAGATTTGCTAAACAAACCAAACAATCCCAAGAATGTATATGAATAAATTATACTTAGCACTTTAGGCATGGGTAACCAAGTTTTCCTGACCTATTTTAGATTATGCTTAGTGGTATAAGCAACCCGCACAGCAAAAGCATTTACATTTTTATTACAGTGCCCCTTAAGCACAATCCTCTGTAGAAGATAATGGTTAGAATAAGATCGCCCTACCATTCAGTCTACGCACATACACCCTAACATCCAGACTAAAATATTATATCACAAAACAAAATCAGACATCAAACCATGCACCACCCTAACATAAGACTAGAAATGGTAACTTAGCCTAATGTGTGTGCCATTTAAGGGTTGTGTGGTATGTCTTAGCTAGGCTTTAAGGTTAAGTTTTTCTAAGTATGAAGGATTCAACATAGAGGGCGATTTCATTTAAGTGAAATTGTTGATTTGTTAATTTTATTTTATGATTTTATTTGATTTGAATGAACCTACAATTAATTACTAAGTGTTGTAAAGAGAGAAAAAGAGAGGAGAACTTTTCTTTCCTCCATACCATAAGTAATTTCTAAGGTAGATTCATTAGTGATTTTCATTTAGTGAATATTTCATTATGTGTTTTAATTAATCCTAAGTTTAGATTTGCTCTAAATAAACCTATTCAAATAAGAAAGGCATTTTTGGATTAATTAAAGTGAATTACTATCACAAAACACACAACACTTTATTTCTTTCCAACATGTGTATCATGCATATGAATATATCCTAAGCATAGTTATACATACAAATGCAAAGTCTTAACACACCTTAATGATAAATGCTAAGAGATGTGATTTAAGAAAATTTGGATATTTCATGAATGCATGATTTTGTTAAGTATAAAAGAGAGGGATTCTTTTATCCATTAATCAAATGTACATTTACATGTATAAAAGACATAAGTGAGTACGATGCCATTATTTTTTACACCAGGAGTGTAAAGTACAAGACTTACTTGGGGCTACTTAAATCCTCGCAACTCCGGGATGTCCAGACTAATATACAAGTGCATGTATAAAAAGAAATGAATGGAAAAGAATCATGCAAAAGATTTATGTTTGTTTGATTTGTTGATTGTTCAATTTATATGTGTAATATGAAGGTCCTTCTTAATTCATGACATGGGAGTGCATAGAAATGAATTTAAGCAAGTGCTATATTCTTTTTAAAGGAACTATACACTTTGCAAATCCTATACAAACCATGTTAAGAAAAGAGAAGAAAGCCACATGACACATTTTAAGCTATATTCACCAAGCTTATAAATACTTATAAGTAACATACATTCATTTATAGTATTTGATTTATAAGTTTTAAAAAATAATTTTGGATTTAATAGTGACAATAGCCACTTATGTTCTTACTTTAGCCAAAGAATGCAATTTGACATAAAGGAAACATTTCATTTTAATTCGATTTTTCAAAATGTATGAATGCATGAGTTCATATAACATACACCATTTAGCATGCTTGGAAAGAAATAAGGTGATATAAGCATGTAACTTCATTCACCCTAATTAATTCCTAAAGACAATCCTATGGAATAAGATCAATTAAAGAGAATCAATATTTCCTAAAGAGATTTTTATTCTTGTTTTGAGTTTGATTTAGGAAATATGAAAATGGTGTTTTCTGGTCCTAACCCATCTCCCACATATGTTAATCAATTTAGTTTAATCTTAGACTATTAGATTGATTTAATGTTTTGTTTAGGTTAAGGTGTAAGTTAGATTCATTAATTACCCTTTACCTACACCACTTTAACATAATTAAACAACTAATTATGAGCCAACATATGATATGCAACCACATGAAATTTAAATTAGCAATGCACCCTAAGAAAGAAAGGACCTAATGCAATTGGCTCACAATTATTGATTAATTAAGTTAAAGGGTTTAATTAAGTACTTTCATAATCTTCCCACACATGTGAGTTGGAAATGATTTCCTTAAGCTGACTTAGATTATTGAACACCTAAGTATCTACTCAAGAAATAAGATTATTGAGTTCTGGAATGATTTCATTTTGAATTTTGATTAATTGAGTTTATTAATGAAGTGATTAGGCCATTAGATACAACTTGATTAAATGTTTTCGAAATGGAGTGAACTTTGAGAGAAGAGATTGGAAAAGGAATCTAATCTCATTCCCCAAGTCCCTTCAATATTTCATAGTAATTAGCAAGCCAATAGATTCACCACCATTTAATAGATTAATTAATCACTTAATTAATTAAGGGGAGTGATTAGGAATGAATCAATTATCTAAACTATTAATAATTAAGTCATACTACATTTTAATAATTAATGAAATTGAGGAAATATATATACTAAAAGATTAATTTTATATTATTTATATTAATATTATCTTTAAAATGAAGTTGAGTTTGTTTGTTTTGGATTTTTATACATTTAGATATGAATATTTAAAGTTTTTGTGATTAATAGGTCATTAAATCCCTTAATTATATAACTAATCCCATCGACGCCATGTGGATCGCTGACGTGATGTGCACTTTCCACATGGCACAATAAGATTGGTTATTTAAGTTGTCACATCCTATGCAGTGTCAGCCGGCGGCGCTATGCGCTTTCCCTTGGACCATTCGATCAAAGAACGGACAATCGAGATCAAGCCCGCAATTTCTAAAGGATTAATCATCAGATCTAATCGGATTAATAAGGACCGTCCATCCAAAACATGCGGGATGGACGGTCATGATTCATCCCTGCCCTCGGCTGCAAGAGATGGAGGTCGTCCATCCTCCATGGCTTGATTCGAGCTCACTTAAGCTCGGATTGAGATAGGATTCAACCCACACCATCAAGAGTTGTGGGAAAGAACATCTACGGTCAATTTTGATTGGGATGACACTTCCCTTCATAAAGGACCAAATAAAATTCTCTTTAAGCTCAATTTTGAAGCATACATCGCTGTAGGATATCACCGAAACTCCCAAATATTGGGGTAGCTTCGTCTAGTGGAGACGAAGCCCTGTTGAAGGTTTGAAGGCTTGAGGTGAAGTGGATCTTCCTATTGGCCAAAGCTCCCTTCAATGGCTTGCAGCTTTGGTCTAGCTCCTCCTTCCCGGGGCTTGGTTGCTTGGAAAACACCTAGGGTGAGCTCGACTTGCTTCCATAATGGTGCATGCAAGAGGAATTGTACTATGGTGAAGTGTTGAACAAAGTGGAATTCTCACTCACCTCCCCTATTTTTGGCTTAGGCAAACTGAGAAATGGAGAATTCAATCGAGCTTAGGAATGCTTGGGAGAGCTTGGCAACACTTCCTCTGAGTTCCTGGCATTCAATCGATTACAATTCATATGAATTGGAGTGAAATTAGGGGGACTATATCTCCCCCTACTTGGATCAGATGGTCGTGAGCTCCTTTGCCATTTTGATCAAATTGATTTTATTGAATGGGTTTGTTAGGCTGTGAGGAGCTTCACATGGTTCGATTTTGGCAGGGGAGTGTAGTGAAGGAGTTGCCTATTTGCTAAAATGAAATGAGTGTGGGAATGATTCCATATGGAGAATTTTCCATTGGGTGGTTGATTTTGGCCTTGGGTTGGGTTTGGTTGACCCAAACCTATTGGGTCATGTGCACCACTCTCATTAGTGTCCATTTGCTCCATTAAGAGGGTGCCAAGTGGCCATGAAAAGGATTTGATCAAATTCTAAGTGGAATTGGCCATAGGTTACCCTTTGACCTAAAGGTAAAATGATCATTTGGCTTTGATTTTGATTTAGGAAGATTTAAAATAATTGAAAAATGGGTTGTGCCAACTTTCAATGATTTTGGAGTTTATTTGATATGATTTGGCTCATGTTGACCCATTTAGGTCAAAATGGGTCAACTTGGGTCAAGTTGACCAATTGGTCAAATTAGGTCAAACCATGTGTTTGGTCAAGTTCATATGACTATTTGAAATGTTTTGGTATCATTGGTTTGATTCAATTTGGCTTATATTTGGTTTTGGTTCATTTGATTTCACTTAGGTCAAATGGGTCAAGTTGACCAATTTGAACCATTTGACCCAATTTGGTTAGGTCATGGGTTGGTTTAGGTTTGGTTGGTCATTTGAAATATTTTGCAAGCTTTGGTTTCAATCAATTTTGGTTTTGTTTGATTTTGGCTTAATTTGACCTTTTAGGTCAAGTTAGGTTCATGGTCAATTGGGCTAGATTGGGTCTAGTTGGCTAATTGAGGCTTTGTTCAAGTTCAACAAGTGGGTTATAATGAATTTGACCCATTGGTTGCAATCAATTTAGCTTAGATCAAGATTTGACCTATTTTGCCTTTTTAGGTCAAGTTGGGTCAACTTGGATCAAGTGGCCAATTGGGCTAGGTTTAGCTCAAATGATGATTTGGTCATGTTTAATCATTGATCATAAACTGGTTTAGATCAATGGTTTCATTCAATTTGGCCTATGATAGTTTTTGGCTAGTTTGGGTTTCATTTAGGTCAAATGTTGACTTAGTCAAAGGCTAGGTTTGACTTGATTTGACCTAATTTGAGTGATTGATCATCTTATGATGATTGTTGCCCATAACGTGAGGCTTAGGTGGGATTAGTTCAATCCAATTTGGGTAGGATTATAATTTTGGCTCAAAAGGGTGCTTTAGGTTGCTTTGGATCAAGTGAGCCTAAGTGGGTCAATAAAAAACCCCACCACTCAACCCAAAAACCATATAAGCAGAGCACGAACAGCTGACCAAAATGAACCAGAAAGGCATTAGAGCAATCAGCATTCACCCAAAATTCCAAGACAAAAGAAACAACCCAATTAATTGTTTTATTTATTCTTTTAGTTATTAGTTAATAGTTTATTAGTTATTTTAATATTAGTTATTATATATTACCTTTAGTTATTATTATTAGTTAGTTATTAATTAGTTTTATTTTTAAATACTTATTTATTAGTTTATTAGTTTAGTTATTAGTTATTAGTTATTAGTATTATTAGTATTATTAGTTTTATTTAGTTAGTTATTAGTTAGTAATTAGTTTTAGTTTTTTAGCTTAGTTAGTTAGTTTTTTAGTTTAGTTAGTTATTAGTTAGTTAGTTTTAGTTTTAGTTTTTTAGTTATTATTTAGTTAGTTACTTTTTTTTTTAGAATATTAGTTAGTTTTACTAGTTTTATTCAGTTTTATTATGTTATTAGGTTTAGTTAATAGTTTATTAGTTATTCATTTTAATAATTAGTTATTAGTTAGTTAGTTTGGTTTTAAAGTTTAGTCTACTTATTTATTATTAGTTATTAGTTTTAGTTCTTTGTTATTAGTTCTTATTTAGTTTTAATTATTTATTTAGTTTATTAGTTTTTAGTTAGTTTAGTTATAGTTATTATTAGTATTGTTAGTTTTATTTATTAATTTATCTAGTTAGTTATTAGTTTAATTATTAATTTTTATTAGTTTTGATTAGGTTATTTTTAGTTCTATTATTAGTATAGTTAGTTTAGTTAGTTTTATTATTAGTTTTTATTTATTATTATTAGTTATTAGTTATTAGTTTTTATTAGTTTATTATTATTAATTAGTTTTAGTAGTTATTTAGCTTAGTTATTTTAGTTTATTTTTTTAGTTTTATTAGTTATTATTAGCTAGTTTTTAGTTTTTAGTTTAGTTTAATTAGTTATTTAGTTATTATTTTTAGTTTTAATTATTTTATTATTTAGTTATAAGTTAGTTTTATTTGTTTTATTAGTTATTATTATTTTAGTTTTTTAATTATTATTAGTTTATTATTTAGTTAATTTTTATTATTTTTATTAGTATAGTTAGTTAGTTTAGTTATTTGTTTATTAGTTTTATTCATTTTTAGTTTATTAATTATTATTAGTTAAGTTATTAGTTTATTATTAATATTAGTTATTATTAATTAGTTATTTTATTATTTGTTGGTTAGTTAGTTTTATTTATTTATATTAGTTTTAGGTTTTATTTATTAATTGGTTATTTAGTTATTTATTAGTTTATTATTTAGTGTATTATTAAGTTATTTTATTAGTTTAATTAGTTATTAGTTTAGTTTATTAGTTTAGTTTATTGTTTTTATTTTAGTTTTAGTATTTAGTTAGTGGTTAGTTATTAGTTATTATATTATTAGTTAGTTTTATTTTATTAGTTTAGTTATTTAGTTTTATTATTATTTATTAGTTATTTTAATTTTGTTTAGTTTAGTTATTTGTTTTATTAGTTTATTATTATTATTATTATTTATATTATTATTATTATTATTATTATTATTATTATTTTATTATTATTATTACTATTATTATTATTATTATTATTTATTATGTTAGTTTTGCTTAGTTATTAGTTTAGTTATTAGCTTAGTTATTATTATTAGTTTTGTTATTTAATTATTATTTTAGTTTTAGTTATTTAGTTTTAGTGATTAGTTTTTTAGGTTTTATTAGTTTACAAATTAGTTATTAGTTAGTTAGTTTAGTTATTTTTTAATTTAGTTATTAGTTTAGTTATTAGTTATTATTAGTTTTAGTTTATCAATTATTAGTTTTTTTAGTTATTAGTTTAGTTATTAGTTTAGTTATTAGTTTTTTATTATTTAGTTATTAGTTATTAGTTTTATAAGTTATTTATTTTTTAGTTAGTTATTTGTTATTATTATCAGTTTATTATTAGTTATTATTTAGTCATTATTATTTATTAGTTAACTATTAGTTATTAGTTATTAGTTTAGTTAGTTTTTAGTTATTAGTATTTATTAGTTTTTGTTATTAGTTATTATTTTAGTTATTTAGTTATTATTAGGTTTATTTTTTAGTTATTAGTTTTTTATTAATTATTTTTTTATTAGTTTAGTTATTTATTATTAGTTTAGTTAGTCATTTAATTAGTTATTAGTTAGTTAGTTATTTAGTTTAATTATTATTTTAGTTAATTTATCAGCCAGTTTAATTATTAGTTTTAGTTATTAGTTATTATTTATTAGTTAGTTTCTATTAGTTTTATTATTAATTTATTAATTTATTAGTTTATTATTATTAGGTTTATTAGATATTAATTAGTTATTTTGTTAGTTTATTAGTTTAGTTATCGGTTATTTTTTATTAGTTAGTTATTATTTTAGTTTATTTGGTTAGTTATTATTTGGTTTTAGTTTTTTATTAGTTATTAGTTAGTTTTATTAGTTATTATTATTATTATATTAGTTATTTTATTTTATTATTTTATTAGTATTAGTTATTTATTTTAGTTTATTATATTTCTTTATTGTTATTATGGTCTTTTATTAGTTTATTATTATTAGTTTTTTAGTTTAGTTATTATTAGATAGTTAGTTTTAGTTTGGTTAGTTATTTATCATTAGTTTTTTGTTTTTTTATTTTTAGTTAGTTAGTTTAGTTTTTATTTTATGAGTTATTAGTTAGTTATTTAGTTTAGTTATTAGTTATTAGTTAGTTATTATTTATTATTAGTTATTTTGTTTAGTTATTTTGTAGTTATTATTAGTTTAGTTAATAGTTAGTTTATTATTATTTATTATTTTAGCTATTTAAAAAATTAGTTTTTATTTATTATTAGTGTTTTTTATTAGTTTTATTAGTTATTTTTAGTAAGTTTCATTATTATTAGTTTTACTAGTTTTAGTTTATTTTTTAGTTATTAGTTTTATTAGTTTAGTTTTTTAGTTACTACTTATTATTTGTTTAATTATTGGTTTAGTTTTTATTTATTATTAGTTTAGTTATTAGTTTATAAGTTATTTGTTTTTATTTAGTATTTTAGTTATTAGTTTTTATTATTAGCTAGTTTTTTTAGTTTATTAGTTAGTTATTATAGTTATTAGTTTATTATTATTAGTTTTAAGGTTTATTAGTTATTATTTAGTTAGTTAATTATTTTAGTTTTATAGTTTTAGTTAGTTATTTTAGTTTATTATTAGTTATTATTATTAGTTTATTATTATTTTATTATTAGTTTATTTTATTATTGGTTATTAGTTATATTAGTTAATAGTTTTATTATTGACATTAGTTTAGTATTATTATTAGTTAGTTATTAGTTTTAATATTAATTACTTATTTATTAGTTTGTTAGTTTAGTTATTCAGTTTTATTAGTTTTTAGTTAGTTATTCAGTTTATTAGTTTAGTTATTTTTAATAGTTATTATTTATTAGTTTAGTTTATTAGTTTATTATTTTTTAGTTAATTTATTTTTATTATTATTATTTATTAGTTTAGTTATTAGTTATTACTTTTTAATTTTAGTAAGTTATTTATTTATTAGTTATTATGAGTTAGTTATTATTATTAGTTAGTTATTAGTTTAGTTTATTAGTTAGTTATTATTACTTATATTAGTTTAGTTAGTCATTATTTTTAGTTATTGGTTAGTTAATTAGTTATTATTAGTTATTATTAGTTATTTTATTAGTTATTAGTTAGTTGGTTTATTTTTAATTAGTTATTAGTCTTAATTTTTAGTTTTTTTATTAGTTAGTTTTGTTTAGTTAGTTATTAGTTATTTATTTTATTATTAATTATTAATTTTTAGTTTAGTTTATTATTATTAATTTTCTTATTATTATTATTATTAGTTTATTAGTTTTATGTTAAGGTTTATTTGTTTTTCAATTATTAGTTTTATTAGTTTTTATTTTTAGTTATTAGATTATTAATATTCAATTTTATTAGTTAGTTGTTATTGTTATTTATTATTAGTTTAGTTATTTTATTAGTTTATTATAAGTTAAGAAGTTTTATTAATTTTAGTTTAGTTTATTTATTAGTTATATTAGTATTAGTTTTTAGTTTTAATTATTATTATTAGTTTTATTTATTATTATTAGTTATTAGTTTTTAGTTAGTTTTTATTATTAGTTTTATTAGGTTATTATTAGTTTATTATTAGTTTAGTTTATTAGTTATTAGTTTGGTTTAGTTTATTTAGTTTATTATTATTTTTTGTGATTTATTGTTATTAGTTTAGTTATTTAGTTTATTATTTAGGTTTATTTTAATTATTAGTTTATTAGTAGTTAGTTTAGTTATTAGTTATTAGTTATATTATTTTATTATTTTAATAGTTTATTATTGTTATTATTTGTTATTATTAGTTAGTTTGTAGTTATTTTAATTTGGTTATTATTTAGTTAGTTTAGTTTATTAGTTTGTTTATTGGTTTAGTTATTAGTTTTATTAGTAATTTATTAGTTTAATTAGTTATTTAGTTTTTTTAATTGGTGGTATTAGTTTAGTTAATTAGTAGTTATTATTAGTTAATAGTAATAGTTAGGTTTATTATTAGTTAGTTATTAGTTTTATTTATTTAGTTTATTAGTTATTTTATATTTTATTATTTATAGGTTAGTTGGTTATATTTAGTTGGTTAGTTTAGTTTTTAGTTAGTTATTTAGGTTATTTTTAGTTTTGGTTTTTTTTTAGTTTTAGTTATTTAGTTTGTTAGTTTTAGCTTATTAGCTATTAGTTAGTTTTATAATTATTTATTAGGTTATTAGGTTTAGTTATTAGTTTTTTAGTTATTAGTTATTAGTTTATTAGTGTTTATTTGTTAGTTATTAGTTAGTTAGTTTAGTTTTTACATTTACTTTAGTATTATATTATTATTTATTAGTTATTAGTTATTAGTATTAGTTTTATTATATTTTTTAGTTTAGTTAGTTTTAGTTCTAGTTAAAGATTATTAGTTTTATTTATTAATGATTTAGTTAGTTTTAACGTTATTAGTTATTATTAGTTTTTAGTTTTATTATTAGTATTTAGTTTGGTTTATTTTTAGTTATTATTTTATTAATCATTAGTTTAGTTTTAATTATTATTATTAGTTATTTATTGTTATTTTTTTAGTTTATTATTATTTATTAGTTATTAGTTTTTATTAGTTTAATATTATTAGTTAGTTTTATTAGTTATTTAGTTTTAATGTTATTATTAGTTAATTTTTAGTTTGTTTAGTTAGTTATTTAATTATTAGTTTTAGTTTTAGTTATTTTATTATTTAGTTATTAGTTAGTTATTAGTTAACTTTATTAGTTTATAATATATTAGTTTTATTAGTTAATTTCTTAGTTATTATTAGTTTATTAGTTAGTTAATTTTTATTATTTTTATTAGTTTAGTTTGTTAGTTTAATTTAGTTATTAGTTTATTAGTTTTATTAGTTAGTTTTATTATTTTTTAGTTTATTAGTTATTATTAGTTAAGTTATTAGTTTTTATTATTAGTTAGTTATTATTAATAGTTAGGTTATTTTATTAGTTATTTGTTTTAGTTTAGTTATTTAGTTATTAGTTTTAGGTTTTTATTATTAATTAGTTATTTAGTTATTTATTAGTTTTATTATTTAGTTTATTATTTTAGTTTATTATTTATTAGTTTAGTTATTAGTTTTAGTTTATTGGTTTAGTTTATTAGTTTTAATTATTAGTTTTAGTTAGTAAGTTTTAGTTATTAGTTTTATTAGTATTATTATATTGTTTTTAGTTAGTTAGTTTTATTTTATTAGTTTAGTTACTATTAGTTTTATTTAGTTATTAGTTATTAATTTCATAAGTTATTTATTTGTTATTTAGTTATTAGTTATTATTATTAGTTTATTAGTTTATTATTAGTTATTATTTAGTTATTATTATTTATTTATTTACTATTAGTTACTAGTTATTAGTTTAGTTAATTTTAGTTATTATTTTTTATTAGTTTTTGTTATTAGTTATTATTTTAGTTATTTAGTTAGTTTTATTTATTTAGTTATTTAGTTTATTAGTTATTTAATTAGTTTTATTATTAGGTTTATTTTTTGTTATTAGTTTTTTATTAGTTATTTGTTTTATTAATTTAGTTATTTAGTTTATTTATTTATTATTAGTTTAGTTAATTATTTTATTAGTTATTAGTTAATTAGTTATTTTGTATAATTATTAGTTTAGTTAATTAATTAGTCAGTTTAGTTATTTGTTATTATTTATTAGTTAGTTTCTATTAGTTTTATTATTAATTAATTTATTTATTAGTTTATTATTCTTACATTTATTAGATATTAGTTAGTTATTAGTTTATTATTATTTTATTAGTTTAGTTATTAGTTATTAGTTATTAGTTTTTATTAGGTAGCTATTAGTTTAGTTATTATTTAGGTTTTGTTAGTTTTAGTTATTAGTTAGTTTCATTAGTTATTGTTGTTATTAATTATTAGTTTTTTTCTTTTTTGATTTATTATTAGTTAGTTAGTTATTAGTTATTAATTAGTTATTAGTTATTAGTTAGTTATTAGTTATTAGTTTAGTTATTAGTTAGTTAGTTTTAGTTTAGTTAGTTATTTATTATTAGTTTTAAATTTTTTAATTATTAGTTAGTTTAGTTATTAGTTTATCAGTTATTTGTTATTATTAGTTGGTTATTTAGTTTATTTATTATTAGTTATTTATTATTAGTTATTAATTAGTTAGTTTTTAGTTTATTAGTTTAGTTTATTAGTTATTTAGTTTATTAATTTAGTTTAGTTTTTTTAGCTTAGTTTAGTTATTTTATTCTTATTATCAGGATTTTAGTATTTAGTTAGTTTTAGTTATTAGTTTATTAGTTAGTTTTTAGTTTAGTTAGTTATTTGTTAATTTGGTTACTATTTTTAGTTATTAGTTATTATTTATTAGTTTGTTTTTATTAGTTTTATTATTGTTAGGTTTATTAGTTATTAGTTAGTTAGTTATTATTAGTTAATTCTTAGTTTATTATTAGTTTATTAAATAGTTATTAGTTATTAGTTATTAGTTTTTATTACTTAGTTATTAGTTTAGTTATTATTTAGGTTTAGTTAGTTTTAGTTATTAGTTAGTTTTAGTTTTATTAGTTATTAGTTTATTTACTTTTATTATTTATTATTTGTTAGTTAGTTATTTTATTTAGTTTTATTAGTTATTAATTTTTAGTTGTTATTATTAGTTTTTTTAGTTTAGTTTATTAGTTAGTTATTAGTTATTAGTTTAGTTATTATTAGTTTGTTTTCATTTAGTTAGTTACTTATTATTAGTTTTTAGTTTTTTTATTATTAGTTAGTTAGTTTAGTTATTAGTTCACTAGAATTAACTATTATTAATTAGTTATTTAGTTTAGTTATTATTAATTAGTTATTATTAATTATTAGTTAGTTAGTTTTTAGTTTATTAGTTTAGTTTATTAATAATTTAGTTTATTAGTTTAGTTTAGGCTTTTTAGTTTAATTTAGTAACTAGTTATTTAGTTTTTATTATTAGGTTTTTAGTTTTTAGTTAGTTTTAATTATTAATTTACTAGTTAGTTTTTATTTTAGTTAGCTTATTTAGTTAGTTTATTATATTAGTTATTATTATTATTATTAGTTTATTATTAGTTATTAGTTTATTAGTTTTTATTAGTTTATTATTATTAACAGTTATTATTACTATTTATTAGTTTATTAGGTTTATTAGTTATTTAGTTATTAGTTTTATTAGTTTATTAGCTTATTAGTTTTATTAGTTTTTTATTAGTTAGTTATTTATTAGTTAGTTCATTAGTTAGTTAATTAGTTAGTTAATTAGTTTATTTGGTTATAAGTTTATTAGGTTTTTAGTTAGTTTAGTTATTTAGTTTTATTAGGTTTATTGTTAGTTATTTTAGTTTTTTTATTAATTTTATTAATTAGTTATTATTCTTAGTTCTTAGTTATTATTAGTTATTATAAGTTATTAGTTTAGCTTTTTGTTTATTTGTTAGTTAGTTCTTAATTATTATTTACTTTATTATTAGTTTAGTTATTAATTTTTTAGTTTTATTAGTTATTTATTAGTTTAGTTATTTATAAGTTTAGTTTTTATTAGTTATTATTATTAGTTTTAGTTACTATTAGGTTTTTTAGTTTGTTTATTATTAGTTATAAGTTATTAGTTTCAGTTGGGTTATTTATTTATTAGTAATTATTATTAGTTTTATCAGTTATTTAGTTTTATTATTATTATTATTAGTTTTAGTTTATTAGTTTATTAGTTTTTTTAGTTTTTAGGTTTTATTATTAGTTAGTTTAGTTAGTTTTATTAGTTATTAGTTTTGTTATTTAGTTTATTATTATTAGTTATTATTAGTTAGTTAGTTTAATTTATTTTTATTATTATTAGATATTAGTTGATTAGTTTAGTTAGTTTTATTAATTTTTAGTTTTTATTTAGTTATTAATATTTTCAGTTGATTATTAATTTATATTATTAGGTTTTATTAGTCATTAGTAAGTTTTAGTTATTAGTTATTATTAGTTTTATTATTTTTATTAGGTTATTAGTTTATTAGATATTAGTTATTAGTTTAGTCATTATTAGGTAGTTTAATTATTAGTTTTTAGGTTATTAACTTGGTTTATTAGTTATTAGTTTAGTTATTTAGTTTATTTATCAATTATTTATTAGTTAGTTAGTTTTAGTTTTATTCATTATTATTATTATTATAATTACTATTAGTTTAGTTATTAGTTTATTAGCTTTATTACTTTTTTAGTTTATTAGTTTAGGTTATTATTAGTTATTAGTTTTATTAGTTTATTATTAGTTATTATTTAGTTTTTATTATTTTTAGTTACTATATCTAGTTATTATTATCAGTTATTAGTTTATTAGTTTATTATTATTGGTGATTAGTTTAGTGTAGTTTATTAGTAACTAGTTTAGTTATTAGTTTATTAGGTTTATTATTTGTTTTAATTAGTTAGTTAGTATAGTTTTTTTATTTTTTATTAGTTTATTAGTTAGTTATTTAGTTAGTTATTAGTTATCAGTTATTAGTTTATTATTATTAGTTATTAGTTAGTTATTTATTATTAGTTTAGTTTTCTTAGTTATTTAGTTATTAGGCTTAGTTAATTATTATTAGTTATTAGTTATTTGTTAGTTTGTTAGCTAGTTTAGTTTAGTTAGTTAGTTTATTTAGTTTTTATTAGTTATTAATTATTATTATTAGTTTTAATTTTATTAGTTATAAATTTAGTTATTTGTTATTATTAGGTTTAGTTTTAGGTTTTGTTATTAGTTGGTTATTTGTTTTATTAGTTTATTATTATTAGTTTAGTTATTATTAGTTTATTATTAATAGTTATTAGTTAATTTTAATTTTAGTTAGTTTTTATTAATTATTAGTTTAGTTAGTTTTATTAATTTATTAATTATTTTAGCTATTATTTCTTAGATACTTAGTTTATTAGTTTAAATTATTATTATAATTTATTTTAATTTTTATTATTGATTATTAGTTAGTTTGTTTATTAGTTTATTATTTAGTTATTAGTTAGTTATTAGTTAATTAGTTTTTATTAGTTTAGTTATTTATTAGTAGTTATTATTTATTAGTTATTGTTATTTAGTTTATTAGTTTAGTTAGTTTATTTAGTTTTTATTAGTTATTAGTTATTATTATTAGTTTTAGTTGTATTTGTTATTAATTTAGTTATTATTTATTTGTTTTTTATTTTAGTTATTATTAGGTTTAGTTATTAGTTATTAGTTTATTATTATTAGTTTAGTTATTATTAGTTTATTATTAATAGTTATTAGTTTTATTAGTTTAGATATTAGTTTAATGAATAGTTTAGTTATTTATTTAGTTGTTATTATTAGTTATTAGTTATTAGTTAGTTAGTTTTATTAGTTTTTTTTAGTTTTAGTTAGTTTTTTAGAAATTAGTTTATTTTTTTATTAGTTTATTAGTTTGTATTATTATTATTATTTTTTCTAATTATTATTATTAGTTATTAGTAAGTTTAGTTATTAGTTTAATATTTAGTTATTAGTTAATTATTACTAGTTATTATTATTTAGTTTATTAATTTAGTTAGATTATTTAGTTTTTATGATTTTATTAGTTTATTAGTTTAGATTTATTACTTAGTTAGTTTATTATTATTTAGTTTTAGTTTTATTATTTTTTAGTTTTTTATTAGGTTTAGTTTAGCTATTTAGTTTTTATTAACTAGTAATAAATATTATTAGGTTATTAGTTTTAGTTTTATTAATTATTAGTTATTATTTATTATTAGTTTTACTATTAATTATTTAGTTATTAGATTTTAGTTATTATTATTAGTTTATTAGTTTTTATTTAGTTTTAGTTATTTAGGTTTTTATTAGTTAATTATTTGGTTTTTAGTTATTAATTATTATTAGTTTAGTTATTTAGGTTATTAGTTTAGTTAATTATTAGTTATTAATTTTATTAATTATTAATTAGTTTAGGTTATTTATTTATTAGTTTAATTATTAGTTTAGTTATTATTAGTTATTTAGTTTTTAGTTATTAGTTATTAGTTATTAGTTTATTATTTTTAGTTTAGTTTAATTCTATTAGTTTATTTTTTTTGTTGATTATTAGTTAGTTAGTTAGATAGTTATTAGTTATAGTTATTAGTTTAGGTTTAGTTAGTTATTATTAGTTAGTCAGTTGTTATTTAGTTATTAAATAATTATTATTAGTTTATTTTTATTAGTTATCAGTTTATTAGTTAGTTTTATTATTATTATTAATTTTAGTTATTAGTTATTATTAATAAGTTAGTTTATTAGTTATTAGTCATTGCTTATTAGTTTTATTAATTTAATTAGTTTTTATTATTAATTATTAGTTAGTTTATTATATTTATTATTAGTTATTAGTTTTTCAGTTAGTTTTTATTAATTATTAGTTATTATTAGTTATTTATTTATTTATTATTAGTTTTATTAGATAATTAATAGTTATTAGTTTATTTTTTATTATTAATTATTAATTTAGTTATTATTAGTTATTTATTGACTATTAGTTAGTTATTTAGTAAGTTAGTTTTATTAGTTAGTTTTTTAGTTTATTATTAGTTATTAGTTTTTATTTTTTAGTTAGTTATTAGTTTATTATTAGTTTTATTGTATTGTTATTATTAGTTCATTGGTTTAGTTATTATTATTAGTAGTTTTAGTTGTTAGTAGTTATTATTAGTTATTAGTTTATTAGGATATTAGTTTAGTTTTTTTGGTTTATTATTAATTTATTCTTAATTTAGTTAGTTATTAGTTTTTATTAGTTAGTTTATGAGTTATTAGTTTAATTATTAGTTAGTTTATTAGTTTAGTAGTTAGTTTTAGTTATTAACTTAGTTTTATTAGTGTTATTTAGTTCTTAGTTTAGTTAATTAGTTTAGTTTATTTAGTTAGCTTAGTATTATTAGGTTCAATTATTATTAGTTTATTATTTAATTAGTTTTAGTTTAGTTATTGGTTATTTATTAGTTTTATTAGTTTTATTTAGTTAGTTATTAGTTTATTTTAGTTTATTAGCTATTAGTTAGTTTATTTAATTATTAGTTAGTTATTAGTTTTAGTTTTTTAGTTTAGTTAATTATTAGTTAGTTAGTTTTAGTTTTAGTTAGTTAGTTAGTTAGTTAGTTAGTTTTTTAGTTTATTAGTTATTTTTTATTGGTTTTATTAGTTTTAGTTAGTTTTATTAGTTATTATTAGTTTATTAGTTATTAGTTTCATTAGTTTTATTAGTTAGTTGTTTAGTTAGTAGTTAGTTTAGGTTTAGTTAAGTAAGTTATTATTATTATTAGTTTTTATTTAGTTTTAATTTAGTTTTTTATTATTTATTTAGTTTATTAGTTTATTAGTTTAGTTTAGTTATTATTATTATTAGTTTTATTTTTTTTAATTTATTTTTATTATTTATTTAGTTATTTATTTATTATTATTAGTTTTATTATTACTAGTTATTATTATTTTAGTTAGTTGTTATTATTATTAGTTAGTTTTGGATCATTAGTTATTAGTATTAGCTTTTAGATTTTATTAGTTTATTATTTTAGTTATTTAATTATGTAGTTTAGTTATTTTAGTTAGTTATTTTAGTCTTAGTTTTTTAGTTTTTAGTTTTTAGTTTAGTTTAGTTAGTTATTTAGTAATTAGTTTTAGTTTTAGTTATTAGTTATTTTTGTTAGTTTATTAGTTTATTAGTTTTATTAGTTTATTAGTTTTATTAGTTAGTTTTTATTTATTATTAGTTTATTAGTTAGTTAGTTTTTATTAGTTTTATTAGTTTAGTTAGTTAGTTTAGTTTTAGTTGGTTATTAGTTTTATTAGTTTTTTAGTTTATTAGTTATTAGTTAAGTTATTAGTTTTATTAGTTTTATTATTAGTTATTATTAGTTATTTTATTACTTTTAGTTTATTTTATTAGTTTAGGTTTATTATTAATTAGTTATTTAGTTATTAATTTTATTATTTAGTTTATTATTTTAGTATTATTAGTTATTAGTTTTAGTTTATTAGTTTAGTTTTAGTTATTAGGTTTTAGGAATTAGTTTTATTAGTTTTATTATATTCATGTTAGTTACTTAGTTCTTTTTTATTAGTTTAGTTATTTAGTTTTATTATTTATTAGTTAGTTTTATTTTATTTAGTTTAGTTATTAGTTTTATTAGTTTATTATTATTATTATTATTATTATTATTATTTATTAAGTTAGTTTTTATTAGTTATTAAATTTAGTTATTAGTTTAGTTATTTAATCATTATTCTAGTTTTAGTTAGTTAGTTTTAGTTATTATTTTTTTAGGTTTTGTTAGTTTAGTTTTTATTATTTTAGTTATTAGCTTAGTTATTAGTTATTATTAGTTTTAGTTTATTAGTTATTAGTTTTTGTATTTATTAGTTTAGTTATTAGTTAAATTATTAGTTAGTTATTATTTTATTATTATTAGTTTTAAATAGTTATTAGTTATTATTGTTAGTTTATAATTAGTTATTATTTAGTTATTTTTATTTATTAGTTTATAAGTTAGTTTAGTTAGTTTATTAGTTAGTTTTATTAGTTTTAATTTTTTATTTAGTTATTAGTTTTTTTATTTTGTTATTAGTTTATATTATGCAGTTTTATTAGTTATTAGTTATTATTAGTTTTATTATTTTTATTAGGTTATTAGTTTATTAGATAGTAATTTAATTATTAGTTAGTTTAGTTATTAGTTTTTAGGTAATTAGTTTAGTTTTTATTAGTTATTTAATTTATTTATTAGTTATTTATTAGTCAGTTAGTTTTAGTTTTATTAGTTATTATTATTATGATGATGATGATGATGATGATTATTATTATTATTATTATTATTATTATTATTATTATTATTATTATTATTATTATTAGTTTAGTTATTAGTTTATTTGTTTTTTATTAGTTTTATTAGTTTTGTTAGTTTATTATTAGTTATTATTGAATTTTGATTAGTTTTAGTTAGTATATCTAGTTATTATTATTAGTTATTAGTTTATTAGTTTATTATTATTATTAGTTATTAGTTTGGTTTAGTTTATTAGTTATTAGTTTAATTATTAGTTTATTAGTTAGGTTTTTAGTTAGTTATTAGTTATTAGTTATTAATTTTATTAGTTATTAGTTATTAGTTTATTATTATTAGTTATTAGTTAGTTATTTATTATTATTTTAGTTTTTTAGTTATTTAGTTCTTTGGTTTATTTAGTTATTAGTTATTATTAGTTATTAGTTTATTAATTAGTTAGTTTATTTAGTTTTTATTAGTTATTAGTTATTATTATTAGTTTTAGTTTTATTAGTTACTAATTTAGTTATTAGTTATTAGTTTTTAGTTCTAGTGATTATTAGGTTTAGGTTTAGGTTTAATTATTAGTTAGTTATTAGTTTTATAAGTTTATTATTATTAGTTTAGTTATTATTAGTTTATTATTAATCATTATTAGTTTTATTAGTTTAGTTATTAGTTAGTTATTTAGTTATTTATTTAGTTGTTATTATTAGTTATTAGTTATTAATAAACTAAAAACTAATAACTAAACTAATAAAACTAAAATAACTAAAAATAAATAACTAAAAACTAAAAACTAATAAACTAAAAACTAATAACTAAACTAATAACTAAAAAACTAAACTAACAAATAACTAACTAATAATAATAAAATAATTACTAATAAAACTAAACTAAAAACTAATAAAACCTAACTAATAAACTAACTAAAACTAATAACTAATAAATAACTAATAACAAATAATAACTAACTAAACTAAATAACTAATAATTAAACTAAAACTAATAATAATAACTAAACTAATAAATAATAAATAATAAAACCTAAAAGCTAAAACATAAACTAAATAATAAACATAATAAACTAAAAACTGATAATAACTAATAATAACTAAAACTAAACTAATAATAACCAAATAACAAATAATGAAACCTACATAATAATTAAACTAAACAACTAGTAAAATTAACTAACTAATAACTAAATAATAAAAAATTAATAATAATTGATAACAAACTAACTAAATAAATAACTAATAAAAACTAAATAAAACTAAAAAACTAAAACTAAAAAACTAATAAAAACTAAACTAATAAAACTTAAAAACTAATAAACTAATAACTAAATAATAATAACTAAAACTAAATAAACTAACTAAACAAACTAAACTAAACATAAATAACTAATAACTAATGACTAATAACTAAAAAATAACTAACTAATAATTAAAATAACTATAACTAATAAACTAACTAATAGCTAATAATTAAACTAATAAACTAATAAACTAACTAACTAATAACTTACTAATAACTTAACTAACTAACTAATAAAAACTAAACTAAACTAAAAACTAATCACTAACTTAACTTAAAATAACTAAATAATAAAACTAATATAATAAACTAAACTAATAACTAAGCTAACTAATAATAATAAATAATAATTAATAAAACTAATAATAAATAATAATTAATAAAAAATAATAAACTAAACTAACTAAACTAATAAACTAAATAACTAATAAACTATTAACACAAAAACTAATAATAATAAAACTAACTAAACTTATAAAACTAATAATAATAACTAAAATAAAAATAACTAATAACTAACTAAACTAACTAATAACTAATGATAACTAAAATTAATAATAACTAATAAAACTTAATAAACTAAAATCAAATAATAATAACTAACTAATAAATAAAACTAATAACTAATAATAATAATAAAACTAACTAAAACTAACTAATAAAACTAACTAATAACTAAACCTAATAATAATTAATAACTAATAAACTAATAACTAAAAATTAATAACTAATAACTAAATAAAAACTTAATAACTAAACTAATAATAAAACTAAAAACCTAAATAACTAACTAAAACTAAACCTAAAACTAATAAACCACTAACTAAACTAATAAAACTAACTAATAATAAAAACTAATAATTACGCTAATAACTAATAAAAACTAACTAAATTAATAACTAATAATAACTAAATAACTAACTAACTAATAAAATAACTAATAAAACTAATAATATAAACTAATAAACTAAAAACTAAAAAACCTAATAAAACCAACTATAATAAACTAAGAAACCTAATAAAAAATAAATTACTAAACTAATAACTAATAAATAATAAAACTAATAACTCAAACTAAATAAAACTAACTAATAAATAATTAATAAACTAATTCCTAAACAAACTAAAACTAACTAAACTAATAATAACTAACTAAAACTAAATAAACTAAACTAATCTAATAATAACTAATAATAACTAACTAATAACTAATAAATAAATAACCTAATAATAAATAGAAATTAACAATAAAACTAAACTAATAACTAATAAACTAATAATTAACTAATAATAAATGATAAACTAATAACTAAATAAAACTAACTAAACTAAACCTAATAATTAATAAAAACTAATAGATAAAGTAATAACTAAATAACTAACTAATAACTAATAAAACATAATAAACTAAATAATAAAATAATAAATAACTAAATAACTAACTAATAAACTATTAATAAATCATAATTCTTCTTGGAATCTCCCATCGCGTGCCCTAGCCATTGCCCTGCTCTGGCAATTTCTTTCTCCCCTCGTCGTCATGTGGCTTCATCTCAATGACCCCTTTTGGTTTTTCTAATTTTTGTTTTAGAATGTGCGCCTGCTGATAATGGCTACGACCTATGTTTCCTCTTGGGGAAACCTAGTCTCATCTATTGCGGATGTGAAACTTCCTGAACCTTCAAGGATCTCTGTTTCTAATCCCTCCCTAGCTTCAAAATCATTCAAAGATGTCCTTGCTGGTAAGGCAAACAGCACGGGTAAGTCACTTGACCTTATCTCTACTTCTTTTTGGGGTGTACTCACGATTATGTGCCATGATTACGTGGTTGAAAGGCTTGCTAAACTGTTTGAATTTTCATTGGTGGGTAAATTTGCACTACGGCATCCTACTATGGAGAATATTATAGCTTTTTTCATAGTTTGATGCTCTCAAGCCTTTTCTGTTGGATTGATCGATTCGTGCCATGTTCTGATTCAACTTTCAAATGATTTGGATTATTCTCAAGTTTTTTCTAGACAATCATATTTTATTTTCAACTGTCAGATGTGTTTACTGAAATGGACACTTATTTTGACATTAAGGAGGAGTCACCTATTGTTCCGGTCTGGATTTCCATTCCCAATTTATGTGTGCATTTCTTTAATCCTAAATTCCTTTATGTCATGGTTGGGCTATTCGGTCAGCCTCTCCAATTGGATCAAGCGACTGCTTCTAACACAAGGCCATCTAATGCTCGGATACTTATTGAATTGGATATATCAAAAAATTATCTAAAGGAAATTTGGTTAGGCTCAGAGAAATACAGTTATTTACAAAAAGTGGATTTTGAAAACTTTCCTATTTTTTATTCTCATTGTAAAATTCATGGGCATGGGATTTCAAAATGTTTTATGGTTCATCCACATCTCAAGAAAAGTCCTGCTGTGATTCCTAAATCAGCTCCATCTCTTAAGGCTCGTTTGATTAAACCACAAAATGCTATGGCTTTCTATCTCCTTACAAAAATCAGAGGGCTATTTCCTTGAGCGTCTTATTCATCAGCTGGATACTGTTATGGAAATGCCTAGACATTTGTAGGATGGCACACATGCTAATAATGATGTGGTCCCTTCAAATGAGAATAATCATTTAAACTACAATAATATTGACATTAATGCTACTAATAATAGTTTTGCATCACTTTTGGTTGCAAACTCTCAATCCAATGCATCTAAACCCTAAACTAAAATCTAATAACCTAATAATATTAAAAATTAACTATTAATAACTAAATAACTAAACTAAACCTAATAAAAAACAAAAATAATAAAACTAAAACTAAATAATAATAAACTAACTAATTAATAAAACTAAACTATTAAACTAAAAAACTAATAAAAACTAAATAAACAAACTAAACTAATAAACTGAATAATAATAAATAATAAATAAAAACTAATAATAAATAACTAAACTAATAAAAATAACTAACTAATAACTAAATAATAAACAAATAACTAATAATAAAAATTAAAATAAATAATAATAATAATATAAAGTAATAAACTAAATAACTAATAAATAATAACTAAAATAACTAATAAACTACTAAAACTAACTAAACTAATAAATAATAAAAACTAACTAAAACTAAAACTAATTAATAAAATTGAATAACTAACTAATAACTAATAACTAAACTAATAAAACTAATAATGATTAATAGTAAACTAATAATAACTAAACTAATAATAATAAACTAATAAAACTAATAACTAATAATTAAACCTAAACCTAAACCTAATAATAACTAAAACTAATAACTAAATTAATAACTAATAAAACTAAAACTAATAATAATAACTAATAACTAATAAAACTAAATAAACTAACTAATTAATAAACTAATAACTAATAACTAATAACTAATAATAACTAAGTAAACCTAATAACTAAATAACTAAAAAAATAAAATAATAATAAATAACTAACTAATAACTAATAATAATAAACTAATAACTAATAACTAATAAAATTAATAAGTAATAACTAATAACTAACTAAAAAACCTAACTAATAAACTAATAACTAAACTAATAACTAATAAACTAAACTAAACTAATAACTAATAATAATAAACTAATAAACTAATAACTAATAATAATAACTAGATATACTAACTAAAACTAATCAAAATTAATAATAACTAATAATAAACTAACAAAACTAATAAACTAATAACTAAACTAATAATAATAATAATCATCATCATCATCATAATAATAATAACTAATAAAACTAAAACTAACTGACTAATAAAAAACTAATAAATAAATTAAATAACTAATAAAAACTAAACTAATTACATAAAAACTAATAACTAAACTAACTAATAATAGCTAAACTAATAATTAAATTAATATCTAACAAACTAATAACCTAATAAAAATAATAAAACTAATAATAACTAATAACTAATAAAACTTAATAATATAAACTAATAATAAAATAAAAAAACTAATAACTAAATAAAAAATTAAAACTAATAAAACTAACTAAACTAACTAATAAACTAACTAAACTAACTTATAAACTAATAAATAAAAATAACTAAATAATAACTAATTATAAACTAATAATAATAACTAATAACTATTTAAAACTAATAATAATAAAATAATTAACTAATAATTTAACTAATAACTAAACTAATAACTACAAAAAACTAATAACTAATAAACTAAAACTAATAATAACTAACTAACTAATAATAACTAATAACTAAGCTAATAACTAAAATAAAAATTAACTAAACTAACTAACTAATAACTAAAAAACTAAACTAACAAAACCTAAAAAAATAATAACTAAAACTAACTAACTAAAACTAGAATAATGATTAAATAACTAAACTAATAACTAAACTAATAACTAATAACTAATAAAAACTAGCCTAATAAATAATAATAATAATAATAATAAACTAATAATAAACTAAATAAAATAAAACTAACTAATAAATAATAATAAAACTAAATAACTAAACTAATAAAAAAGAACTAAGTAACTAACATGAATATAATAAAACTAATAAAACTAATTCCTAAAACCTAATAACTAAAACTAATAACCAAAAAACTAATAAACTAAACTAATAAACTAAAACTAATAACTAAACTAATAACTAATAAACTAAAATAATAAACTAAATAATAAAATTAATAAATAACTAAATAACTAATTAATAATAAAAACCTAAAACTAATAACTAAATAGCTAAACTAAAACTAGTAACTAATAAAATAACCTAAATAATAATAACTAACTAATAATAAAAACTAATAAAAAACTAATAACTTAACTAATAATAACTAATAAACTAAAAACTAATAAAACTAACTAATAAAACTAATAAACTAATAACTAAACTAAACTAACTAACTAAACTAATAAAACTAATAAAAACTAACTAACTAATAAACTAATAATAAATAAAACTAACTAATAAAACTAATAAACTAATAAACTAACAAAAATAACTAATAACTAAAACTAAAACTAATTACTAAATAACTAACTAAACTAAACTAAAAACTAAAAACTAAAAACTAATAAGACTAAATAACTAACTAAAATAACTAAACTACATAATTAATAAAACTAACTAATAATAATAAACTAATAAAATCTAAAAGCTAATAACTAATAACTAATAATAGATCCAAAAACTAACTAATAATAATAACAACTAATAACTAATAAAATAATAAAACTAACTAAACTAATAATAAAACTAATAATAATCGAATAATAACTAATAAATAAACTAATAACTAACTAAATAAATTAAAAAAATAAAACTAATAATAATAATAACTAAAACTAAACTAACTAAAAACTAATAAACTAAATAAATAATAAAAACTAAATTAAAACTAAATAAAAACTAATAACTAATAACTAATAATAACTTACTTAACTAAACCTAAAAACTAACTACCTAACTAATAACTAACTAATAAAAAACTAATAAACTAATAACTAATAACTAAATGAAACTAATAACTAATAAACTAATAATAGAACCTAATAACCTAATAAAACTAACTAAAACTAATAAAACCAACTAATAAAATAACCTAACTAATAAACAAAAAAAACTAACTAACTAACTAACTAATAACTAAAAACTAAAACTAAAACTAACTAACTAATAATTAACTAAACTAAAAAACTAAAAGTAATAACTAACTAATAATTAAATAAACTAACTAATAACTAATAAACTAAAATAAACTGATAACTAACTAAATAAAACTAATAAAACTAATAATAATAATAACTAATAACTAAACTAAAAAACTAATTAAATAATAAACTAATAATAATTGAACCTAATAACTAATAGCTAACTAAGCTAACTAATAATAAACTAAACTAATTAACTAATAAACTAAGAACTAAATAACACTAATAAAACTAAGTTAATAACTAAAACTAATTAAACTACTAAACTAATAAACTAACTAATAATTAAACTAATAACTCATAAACTAACTAATAAAAACTAATAACTAACTAAACTAAGAATAAATTAATAATAAACCAAAAAACTAAACTAATATCCTAATAAACTAATAACTAACAAATAATAACTAACTAAATAACTAACTAAAAACTAATAATAATAATAACTAAACTAATGAACTAATAATAACTAATACAACTAATAAAACTAATAACTAACTAAATAACTAATAATAAACTAATAAAACTAAAAGTAAACATAAATTAATAAACTAAACATAATAATTAAAATAAAACTAATAACTAATAAAACCAAAAAATCAAATAAACAAATAAACTAATAAATTAATAAGTTATTAATAATAAACTAATAAAACTAACTAATAAAATAAACTAACTAATAAATAACTAATTAAAACTAATAATAAACTAATAAACTATTAAAAACAAACTAATTGATAACCTAAACTAATAACTAAAAACTAACTAACTAATAATAACTAATAACTAATAATAAGAAACTAATAAATAACTAAACTAAGAATAACTAACCTTATAACTAATAATAATTGAATAACTAACTAAAAACTAAAATAGTAAACTGATAAACTAATAAAATCAATTAACTAATAAAACTAACTAAACTAATAACTAAACCTAATAACTAATAAACTAATACTAACTAATAATTAAACTAATAAACTAATAATAAAACTAATAAAAACTAAATAAACTAATAATTAATAACTAAACTAAAAAACTATTAATAACAACTAACTAACAAATAACTAATACTAAACTAATAAAATAACTTAACTAATAATAAATAATAATAATAATAACTAAAATTTAAAACTAAAAAACTAATAACTAAAAATAAAAATTAATAAAATTAATAACTACAAAACTAATAAACCTAAACCTAAAACTAATAATAATAATAAACTAAACTAAAAATTAATAACTAAATTAACTAATAAAAAAACTAATAAACTAAAATAAATAACTAACTAGTAATAAACTAACTAATAACTAATAACTAACAATAATAACAAACTAAACTAATATAACTAATAATAACTAACTAATAAGACTAATAACTAATAATAACTAATAAATAAATAAATAAATAACTAAAACTAAAAAACTAATAACTAATACCTAAACTAATAAATAATAATAATAAAAATAAATTAACTAAAAAATAATAAAATAAATTAATAACTAATAAATAATAACTAATAAAAATAACTAAACTAAATAACTAATAAAACCTAATAAGTGTACTAATAAATTAATAAATAATTAATTAATAGTAAAATTGACTAATAACTAACTAATAATAATAACTAAAACTAATATATAATAACTATTAATAAAAATAACTAATAAACTAATAACTAAAATAATAAATAAAACTAATAATAATATTTAACTAACAACTAATAAAGCTAATAATACTAACTAAATAATAAACCAAATAACTAACTAAAAATAAATAAAACAAAAATAATAATTAAACTAAGTAAACAAATAACTAATAAACCTAAAAACTAATAATAATAAACTAATAACTATAATAACTAATTAATAAACTAAAAACTAACTAATAATAAAAAATAATAACTAAAAAACTAAAAAATTAATTACTAAACTAATAATAACTAAAAACTAAACTAATAACTAAACTAATAATAACTAATAACTAAAAAAGTAAATTGATAAAACTAATAACTAATAAATAAACTAAAACTAATAAAACTAATAATAATAAAACTAATTAATAATAACTAATAAAATAATAAAAAAACTAATAATAACTAAAAACTAATTAAACTAAATAAGTAATAACTAAAATAATAAAAAATAATAAACTCACTAATAACTAAACTAATAATAATAACTAAAATAACTAATAACTAAACTAATAATAATAAAAAAATAACTAAACTAAATAACTAATAAATAATAACTAACTAATAACTAACAACTAAACTAATAAAACCAATAACTAACTAATAACTAAAACTAATAATGACTAACTAAATAATAAAATGATAACTAAACTAATAAGTAAATAAACTAATAAACTAAAAATAACCAACTAACTGATAAAACTAATAAAAACTAAACAATAAATAATAATAATAATAATAATAATAATAATAATAATAAATAACAAAACTAATAAAACCTAGTAACTAATAATAATAACTAACTAATAACTATTAAACTAATAAACTAATAAAACTAAATTAACAAAATTAAGAATAAACTAACATAATAATAATTAACTAATAATAATAATAACTAAAAATAACTAATAATAATAAGCTAATAACTAAAAAACTAAATAAATTAACTAACTAATTACTAAATAACTAAACTAAATCTAAATAATAATTAAACCTAAACCCAAACCTAATAATAATAAACTAAATAAATAATTAATAACTAAACTAACTAACTAACTAACTAATAATAATAATAACTAATAACTAATAATAAACTAAATAACTAATAATAATAATAATAATAATAATAAACTAATAAATTATAAAACTAAAATAACTAATAAAACTAAACCTAATAATAAAAAAAAAAACTAATAACTAACTAATAACCAACCTAATAAACTAAACTAATAATAATAATAACAATAATAACTAAAGCTAATAATAATAACTAATAACTAAAACTAACTAATAAAATAAAAAATTAACTAATAATAAACTAAAAACTAATTACTAAACTAATAACTAAAAAAATAAACTAACTAATAACTAACTAATAATAATGAAATAATAGCTAATAAAACTAAACTATATCTAATAATAACTAATAAATGAATAATAATTAAAAAACTAAAAACTAATAACTAATAAAAAAATAATAATAATAATAACTATAATAACTAACTAATAATATAATAACTAATAACTAAAAACTAAAACTAATAATAACTTATAAAAACTAATAACTAACTAATAAACCTGATAATAACTAACTAATATTAATAATAGTAATAACTAAACTAAACTAATAAATAATAAAATAATAATAATAAATAATAAAGCTTAATATAACTAATAAATAAATAATAAAACTAACTCATAAATAATAATAAACTATCAACTTATCTAATAATAATTAATAACTAACTAATAACTAAAACTAATAATAACTAACTAAAAACCTAATAACTAATAATAATAACTAAGTAATAATAACTAAATAACTAAACTAATAACTAATAACTAACTAACTAATAATAAAAACTAACTAAAAATTAATAGTAATAACTAAATAAAAAACTAAACTAATAACTAATAACTAATAAACTAATAAAACTAAATAATAATAAAACTAATAATATCTAGTAACTAATAATAATAATAACTAAAAACTAATAATAATAAATTAATAAACTAAAAACTTAAACTAAAACCTCAAAAACTAATAAATATTAAACCTAATAATAAATAATAAAAAACTAACCTAAAAACTAACTAATAGCTAACTAACTAATAATAAACTAAAACTAACTAATAATAATAATTAATAAAAATTAAAACCCTAAATTAATAAACTAATAACTAATAATAAATAACTAAAAAACTAATAACTAATAAAACTGACAACTAATTAATAACTAACTACTAAAACTAATTAATAACTAATAAAAACTAATAAAAAACTAATTGTAAAAATTAATAAAACAAATTATTAATAACTAATAATAAAAAAAAAACTAATAATAACCTAATAATAATAAACCTAAAACAATAAAACTATTAACTAATCAAATTAATAAACTAGACTAGTCAAACTAGTAAAACAAATAATTAATAAACTAATAAAAACTAAACCTAATAATAAATTAAACTAATTAAATAAAAACTAACTAACTAACTAATAATAATAATAATAATAATAAACTAATAAATAAAATTAACTAAAAAACTTAATAACTAAATAAGGCTAAACAAAATTAAAAACTAAAACTAAATAAACTAAATAACTAATAGCTAATAATAATAACTAAAAAACCTAAAAACTAAAACTAAAACTAACTAATAATAACTAATAACAAATTAAACCTAAATAACTAATAAACTAAAACTAAAAACTAATAATAACTACCTAAATAATAATAATAATAATAAAACTTAGAAACCTAAATAATAAACTAATTAATAAAACTAATAAAACTAACAAAAACTAATGACTAATAAAACTTAATAACTAAGCTAATAATTAATAAAATTAATAATAATAAACTAACTAACTAACTAATAAATAATAACTAAATAATAAAAACTTAAAACTAAAACTAATAACTAAACTAAAAACTAACTAATAAAAACTAAATAAAACTAATAAACTAAGAACTAAAACTAAAACTAATAACTAATAACTAATAATAATAAACTAATAAAACTTATAACTAAACCTAATAACAAACAAAATAACAAACTAATAAATAAATAACTAAAAAATTAAATAATTAATAAATAACTAATAACTAATAAAACCAAACTAATAAACTAATAAACTAACTAAAACTAATAATTAAAAAATAACAAGTAACTAACTAAACTAATTAACTAATAATAATTAAATAAAAACTAATAATAGAAACTAAACTAATAACTAATAAATAATAAAACCTAAAAACTAAAAGATAAACTAAATAATAAACCAAATAAACTAAAAACTAATAATAAATAATAATAACAAAATAACTAATAATAAAACCTAAATAATAACTAAACTAACTAACTAATAAAATTAACTAACTAATAACTAACTAATAAAAACTAATAATAACTAATAACTAACTAACTAAATAAATAACTAATAAAACTAAATAAAACTAAAAAACTAAAACTAATAAAACTAAAAAACTAAACTAATAAAACTAATAAAACTAATAAAACTAATAAATTAATAACTAAATAATAAGAATTAAAACTAAATAAATTAACTAAACAAAATAAACTAAAAAACTAACTAAAATAAACTAATAACTAATAACTTAACAAATAACTAACTAATAACTAAATAACTAAAACTAATAAACTAACTAATAATTAATAACTAAATTAATAAACTAATAAACTAACTAACTAATAACTAACTAATAACCTAACTAACTAACTAATAAAACCAAACTAAACTAAAAACTAATAACTAACTAAACCTAAAATAACTAACTAATAAAACTAATATAATAAACTAAACTAGTAACTAAACTAAATAATAATAATAATAAATAATAACTAATAAAACTAACTACATAAATAACTAATAACTAATAATAACTAATAAACTAAACTAATAAACTAATAACTAAACTAACTAATAATAACTAACTAATAATAACTAAACTAATAAACTAAATAACTAATAAACTATTAACTAACAAACTAATAATAATAAAATTAAACTAATAAAAACTAACTAAACTAATAAAACTAATAATAATAACTAATAATAAAAATAACTAATAACTAATAAAGTAATAAATAACTAACTAAACTAACTAATAAAACATAATAAACTAAAATTAACTAATAATAACTAAATAAAAATTAATAAACTAATAACTAATAATAACTAATAATAATAATAATAATAATAATAATAAACTAAACTAACTAACTAATAAACTAACTAATAATAACTAATAATAATAAACTAAAAACTAAACTAAGAACTAATAACTAATAACTAAATAACTAAACTAACTAATAATAAAACCTTCAAAACAAATGAACTAAGAAACTAATAAACTAAAACTAATAATAATAATAACTAAACTAAATAACTAATAAAACTAATAATAATAACTAATAAATAACTAACCTAAATAAAATAGTATAAGTAATTAATAATAAACTAACTAAAAACTAACTAATAATAACTAACAAATAGCTAATAAAAACTAAGCTAATAAATAACTAATTAAACTAAAAACTAAGAACTAAACTAATCATAAAATAATATTAACTAACAACCAACTAACTAACTAATAAACTAAAAGCTAAACTAATAACTAATAATAACTAATAATAACTAAATATAAAACTAATAAAAACTAAAATAACTAATAATAAACCTAATAAAACTAAATAACTAAACTAATTAAAAACCTAATACACCAATAACTTAATAAACAAATAAACTAACTAATGAATAATTAATAATAAAAAACTAATAAAACTAATAAAACTAATAAACTAATAAACTAATAACACTAATAACTAAATAACTAATAAAAATAAAAAACTAAAATTAACTAATAACTAACTAATAGACTAAACAAATAAACCTAATAAACTAATAACTAATAATAATAACTAATAATAATAATAAAATAATAATAAAATAAACAAATAACTAATAATAAACTAATATATTAATAATAACTAATAAAATAAAACTAAATAAATAAACTAGCTAAACTAAAAACTACCTAAACACTAAAAACTAAATGATACAAACTAAATAACTAATAACTAAACTAATAAACTTAAAACTAATGAACTAATAACTAATAATAACTAATTAATAATAACAAAACTAAATAACTAACTAATAATAACTAATAAACTAATAAACTAATATCTAAACTAACTAACTAATAAAAAAACTAAAACTAATAATAAATAACTAACTAAACTAAAAGTAACTAGTGAATTAATAATAATAACTAATAAATTAAACTAAAAAACTAATAATAATAACTAAAAACTAATAACTAATAAAATTAAAAAAAATAACTAACTAACTAATTAATAATAAATAATAAAAGTAAACAAACTAATAACTAATAATAATAATAACTAATAAAACTAACTAATAACTAATAAAAACTAAAAACTAACTAATAACTAAAACTAACTAAATCAAAATAATAACTAAACTAATAACTAACTAATAATAACTAATAACTAATAACTAAACTGATAAACTAATAATAAACTAATAACTAACTAATTATAACTAACTGACTAATAACTAATAAATATAACAATAATAAACTAATAAGTAAATATTAAAACTAATAAAAACCAACTAATAAATAAAAACTAATTACTAAACTAACTAAACTAATAACTAAACAAAATAACTAACTAATAAATAACTAAGAAAATAACTAACTAAATAAATAATAAATAACTAAACTAAATAACTAAACTAATAAAACCCATAACTAATAAAAAACTAATAACTAAAAAATAAGCCTAATAATAAAACTAAATAAATTTTTGATAAACTAAATAAATAAACTAATAACTAATAATAAAATCTAATAAATAATAATAACTAAAAAACTAACTAAACTAATAATTAATAACTAATAAATAATAATAAGCTAATAAATAATAATAATAATAACTAAATAATAACAAATAATAAACAAATAAACTAATATTAATAACTAGTAACAACTAATTTACAAATAACTTATATAAATAATAAATAATATGTAAATAAACCAATAATAACTAACTAACTAATAATAACTAATAACTAAACTAGTAACTAAAATAAAAAATAACTAAACTAATAAAATAGAAAAATTAATAATTAAAACTAAAATAATAACTAAATAAGTAAACTAATAATAATAACTGAACTAATAACTAATAACTAATAAAAATTAACCTAATAATAAATAATAATAAACTAATAAAACTAAGAAATAAACTAAATAAAATATAACTAATGAAAAATAATAATAAACCTAAATAACTAAACTAAAAAATAAAACTAACAAACTAATAATAATAATATAAAACTAATAAAACTAATAATTAAAACCTAATATTAAAACTAATAACAAAATACAAATAAACTAAACTAATAAATTAAACCTAATAACTAAACTAATAACTAATAAACTAAAATAATAAACTAAATAATAAAATAAATAAATAATTAAATAACTAATGAATAATAAAAACCTAAAACTAATAACTAAATTACTAAACTAAAATAAATAACTAATAAAATAACCTAACTAATAATAACTATTAAACTAAAATTAGTAATAACTAATAATAATAAACTAAAAACTAAGAAACCTAACTAATAAAAATAATAATAACTAACTAACTAACTAATAAACTAATAAAAACTAAAAAAACTAAACTAAATAAAATAAAACTAACCAATAACTAATAATAATAATAACAATAATAATAATAATAAATAATAATAATAGTAATAACTAATAACTAATAATAAAAATAATAATATCTAAAACTAATAAAACTAATAACTAACTAATAACTAACTAAATAAACTAAACTAATAATAATAATAATATCTAAAACTAATAATAATAACTAATAACTAAAAATAACTAATAAAATAAATAATTAGCTAATAATAAACTAAAACTAATAATAATAATAATAACTAATTAACAAATAAACTAATAAAAAACTAAACTAAAATACTAATAATTACTAATAAAACTAATAACACTACAACTAATAACTAAATAAACTAATAATAACTAATAATAAATAACTAATACTAATAATAAACTAATAAAACTAAAACTAAACCTAATAAATAACTAATAAAACTTAAAGCCTAAGAAAACTAATAACTAATAATAAGTAACTAAAATTAATAAAACTTAATAACTAATAAAACTAATAAAAATAACTAATAAAACTAATAAAACTAATAAAACTAATAAATAAAACTAATAATAATATACTAAATCTAATAATAATAAAACTAACTAATAATAACTAATAATGAATTAATAATAAATAGCTAATAATAATAATAAACTAATAAAACTAAAATCCTAAGATAACTAAAAATAATAATAAATAACTAAAACTAATAAAACCTAATAACTAATAAAATTAAGAAATATAACTAATTATAATAATAAAACTAACAAATAAAAGTAATAATAATAAATTAAACCTAATAATAATAACTAAACTAACTAATTAATAAACTAATAATAATAAAACCAACTAATAATAACTAATAACTAAAACTAAAAAACTAATAAACTAAAACTAAATAACTAACTAAACTAATAACAATAATAACTAAACTAATAATAATAATAATTAATAATAATAATAATAAATAACTAAACTAATAATAAAATAATAATAATAACTAAACTAATAAATTAAATAACTAGTAAATAATAAATTTATAACTAATAAAACTAATAAACTAATAATAATTAAATAACTAACTAATAATGAGTAAACTAATAATAATAATAACAAAAATAATATACTATAACTAACTAATTACTAACTTATAATAACTAATAAAAATGAAACTAAACTATCTAAATAATAATTTTAAAACTAATAACTAATAAAATTAAATAACTAATAATAATAAACTAAATAACTAAACTAATAACTAATAAATAAAACTAAATAACTTAACTAACTATTAAAACTAAACCAATAAAAAACAAATAAAATAAATAACTAACTAACTAATAAAACTAAAACTAATAAACAATAAAAACTAATAACCTAATTAAAACTAATAGCTAAATAAAACTAATAAACTAAAATTAATAACTAACTAAACTAATAATAAAAACTAAAAAACTAAGAAAACTAAAACTAATAATAATTAAAAAACTAAAACTAACAAATAATAATTACAATAAAACTAATAAATTAATAATAAAATAACTAATAACTAAACTAAATAAAGACTACCTAAACTACAAACTAAACTAAAACCTAAATAACTAATAAAAATAATAAAACCTAATAAACTAAACTAACTAATAACTAATAAACTAACTAACTAATAAACTACTAACAAAAATAATAATAATAATAACTAAGTAATAACAAAAAAAACTAACTAATAAACTAACTAAAAATAACTAATAATAACTAATAATAATAATAATAATAATAATAATAATAATAATAATAATAATAATAATAATAATAATAATAATAATAATAATAGCAATAACTAATAACAAAAAAAACCTAACTAATAAACTAACAAACTAACGAAAACTAACTAATAAACTAATAAAATAATAATATTTAATAACTAATAACTAAAACCTAATAATAATAATAATAAACTGATAATTAAAAACTAATAAAAAAACTAATTAAACTAACTAAACTAATAACTAATAAACTAATAATAAATAAATCACTAATAATAACTAAATAAATAACTAACTAATAATAACTAAATACCTAAGTAATAGCTAAAAAATAATAAAAACTAATAACTGATAAAATAAACTAAATAACTAATAATAAACTAAACTAATAATAACTAAACTAAAAAAACTAACTAATAAACTAAATAATTAAGCTAACTAAAACTAATAAACTAAAAACTAGTCAAACAAAATAATAATAAACTATAAACTATAACTAATAACTAATAAAAACTAATAATAACAACAAAACTAAACCTAAAACCTAATAAAATAAACTAATAATAACTAATAAAAACTAATAATAACTAATAACTAAAATTAATAACCAATAACTAAATAATAATAATAACAACCAATAATAACTAAAACTAATAATAATAATAACTAATAAAATAAAATAAAAACTAATAACTAATAAATATAAACTAACTAATAATAACTATCTAATAACAAATAAACTAAGTAATAATAAATAATATATAATAAAACTAATAAAACTAGTAATAACTAAAAACTTAATAAACTTATAACTAATATAATAAACTAAACCTAATAACTAACTAAAAATAATAACTAAATTAAAACTAATAATAAAACTAATAATAACTAATAACTGATAACTAATAACATAACTAACTAATAAAACTAACTTAGTAACTAATAAAGTAACCAAAACTAATTAACTAATAAAACCTAATAATAATAAACTAAAAATAACTAAACTAATAACTAAATAATAAAATGAACTAATAACTAATAATAATAACTAATTAATAACTAAAAACTATGAACTAAATAATAACTAAACTAAAAATCTAATAAAACTAAATAATAATACTAATAAAATAAAATAAATAATAATAACAAAAATAAACTAATAAACTAATGACTAATAATAACTAATATTAATTAATAAACCTAATAACTAAATAAATAATAAATAATAATAACTAATAACTAATAATAACTAATAACTAATAACAACTAAAACCTAATAACTAGACTAATAAATAAATAACTAATAAAAATTGACTAATAATAATAAATAATAATTAGACTAAAACTAACTAATAAAATAAACTAATAACTAAGAAATAACTAAAACTAATAATTATAATAATAATTAATAATAACTAAAATAACTGACTAATAATAATAATCATAACTAATAATAATAATAATAATAATAATAATGATAATAACTAAATAATAAAACCAATAACTAAAACTAATAATAAAAACCAAATAACTAATAACTAATAAAATAAAAATCAATAAATAAACAAATAATAATAAAACTAATAAACTAATAACTAATAACTAATAATAAACTAAAAACTAAACTAATAATAACTAACTAAACTAACTAACTAACTAATAACTAATAAGTAAAAAACTAATAATAAAGTAAAAAACTAAACTAACTAATAAAACTAAAAACTAAAACTAATAATTAACTAATAATAACTAATAAAAAAGTAATAATAATAATAACTAATAAATCGAATAAATAATAAAACTAATAACTAATAAAAATTGAAATTAACTAAAAAATAACTAATAACTAACTAAAAATAGCTAATAACTAATAATAAAACTAAAAACTAAAAACTAATAAAACTAACTAAAACCTAATAAAGTAAACTAATAACTAAAAAACTAAATAACTAATAAAAACTAAGCCTGATAAACTAATAATAAAACTAATAACACTTAAAGATAATACAAAAAGCATAAAAACTAATAATAACTTATAATAAATAAGTAAATAATTAACTAATAAAATAAACTAACTAAACTAATAAATAACTGAACAAACTAAATAAAACTAATAAAACTAGACCTAATAACTAATAAAAACTAACTAACTAAACTAAATAACTAATAATTAAGAGTAATAATTAAAACTAAAACTAAACTAAAAACTAAACTAGACTAACTAAAATAACTAACTAAACTAATAAAGCTAATAAAAATACTAAACTAAACTAATAAAAACTAATAAAACCTAATAACTTAAAAAACTAAATAAACTAATTAAAAACCAAAATCCTAATAACTAAACTAAACTAATTTATAAAACTAAAACCAAAAAACTAATAACTAAACTAATAATAAACTAACTAACTAACTAATAACTAAATAAAACTAATAAACATAACTAAAACTAATAACTAACTATTAATAAAACTAAACTAATAACTAACTAAAATTAAAAACTAGAAAATAATAAACTAATAAACCTAAACCTAACTAATAATAATAAACCAATAAAACTAAAACTAAAAAACTAATAACTAAAATAGTAATAATAACTAAACTAATAACTAAAAACTAATAAACTAATCACAAATAAAAACTAACTAAATAACTTAAAAAATAAAAATAAACTATTAAACTAAACTAATAATAAACTAACTAAACTAATAACTAACTAATAAACTAATAAACTAATAACTAATAATAACTAATAACTAAACTTAATAACTAATAATAATAACTAAACTAATAATAACTACAAAATCTTAAAAACCTAACTAACTAGCTAAAACTAATAATAAAACTAATAAAAATAAAAATAAATAATAAAATAACTCATCTAATAATTAAATAAAAAAGATAAATAAACTAATCACAAACTAACTAACTAATAAATAATTAATAAAAACTAATAAAACTAATAATAAATAACTAAACTAATAACTAAAACTAATAACTAACTAATAAACTAATAATAATTTTAATAAATTAAAAAGCTAACTAACTAAAAAATTAAACTAATAATAACTAATAAAAAAACCTAATAAACTAAATAATAACTAAAACTAAACCTAACTAAAACAAATAACTAATAATAATGAATAATAACTAACTAACTAATAACTAACTAAAATAACTAATAATAACTAAATAAATAAACTAACTAATAAACTAATAAATAACTAAAGACTAATAATAAATTAAACTAACTAAAAAAACTAAAACTAAACTAAATAACTAAATAATAAATAAACTAATAACAAATAACTAATTAATATATAATAATAATAAATAATAATAACATAATAATAACTAACTAATAAAACTAAAATAACTAACTAATAACTAAATAATAAAACTAAACTAAACTAATAACTATAAATAATAACTAAAACTAATAACTAAACTAATAACTAACTAAAAATAATAATAATAAACTAATAATAAACCTAATGAAAACTAATAAAATAAAATAATTAATAATAAATTAATAATAATAACTAAAAAACTAATACAAACAAATAATAATAAACCTAAAAAACTAATAAACTAACTAAAATAAATAAACTAAACTAACTATAATAATTATTAAAACTAACTAAAACTAATAAACTAAAACTTACAAAACAAATAATAACTAATAACTAATAAAAATAACTAAAACTAAACAAATAACTAATAACTAAACCTAATAACTGATAACTAAAAAATAAAACTAATAAACTAACTAAATAAACTAATAAAACAAATAAAACCAAACTAATAACTAATAATAACTAACTAATAATAAAATAAATAACTAATAATAATAATAATAATAATAATAACTAAATAAATAACTAATAACTAACTAAAATAATAAGTAATAAAACTAATAATAACTAACTAATAAACTAATAAAACTATTAACTAATAACTAACTAAAACTAATAACCAAACTAATAATAAACATAATAAATTAAATTAATAATTAAAACTCATATTAATAAACTAATAAAAAATTAATAAAGTAAACTAACTAAATAAAACTAACTAAAAAAAATAATAAAACTAAAAAACTAATAAACTAATAACTAATAATTAAAAACTAAAAACTAAATAACTAATAAAATAAAACTAATAAACTAATAAACTAAATAACTAAACTAATAAACTAAATAATAATAACTAATAACTAACTCAAACTAATAACTAAACTAATAACTAAAACTAAATAACCAAACTAACTAATAACTAAAAAAAAATAACTAATCATAACTAAACTAATAACCTATTAAACTAAACTAACTAATAATAATAATAAACTAAAACTAACTAATAAAGTTATAACTAACTAATAATAACTAATAACAAATAATAACTAATAAAACTAATAAAATAAAACTAACTAAACTAATGACTAATAAAATAACCAAACTAACTAATAATAACTAATAAAATAACTAATAATTAACTAAAAAACTAACCTAAAACTAACTAACTAATAACTAATGAACTAAATAACTAACTAAATAATCACTAAAACTAATAAACTAAATAAATAATTAATTAATTAATTATAATAAATAACTAATAAAAACTAATAAATTAATAATAACTAATAATAAACTAAATAATAACTAGCTAATAATAATAAAAAATAAGCTCATAACTAACTAAATAACTAACTAATAATTACTAAATAACAAACTCATAAAACTAACTAAATTAAAAACTAAGAAAACTATTAAAATAAACTAATAACTAATAACTTAACTTAAATAATAACTAATAATAACTAAATAACTAATAATAAAACTAAACATAATAACCAAAACTAATAAAATAGATAAAACTAACTAATACATAAAAACTAAAACTAACAATAATAATAATAACTAACTAACTAATAAATAAAACTATAAAAACTAA